>PVKP010017786.1:0-45451 GCA_004027715.1 Plecturocebus donacophilus | reverse complement strand
TGGGAAAACTAGCCAAAAGAAATCACATGTTAAATGTAAACATGCAAATATTAGTTTATTATATTTTTGAAGTAGTTGTTAAAGAATATCCAACTTTCTTGAGTAAATTAATGTGCCACTTAAAAAAATCATATGTTGTAAAATACAAGTTTTGGTTACTTCCCTCTCTCTACCTTTACTTTTTCTCTCACTTCTGTAGTCTCTGTTATACCCTGCTGTTTCTCAGCACCTAGCATAGTGCTTAACAAGTCACAGAATGTAATGAATTTGTAATCAAGGAAAGTCATTCACATACATGTAAATTCATACTTCAGAACCATTGGGGAAGATCTGATCTCAAATGGTTTCACATTTTGAAACCATGCTTATCTTTCTGGGAAAGCTCTCTCCCTCTGCCACTATGTCCTGTCATTTCTATTACGAAAAAAAATAGAAAGAATTCAGCTATTCAACAATTGTACAAAGAAATTTAAGTGTTATTTGTTAAAACAGAGTTTGTCTTACACTTTATTTTTACCTGACCCTCCAGCCCCACATTACAGAGAAGAAGGGAAAATGTTGTGAAGTTCTACTGCTGTAAAACTGTAGTTACTTTTTAGAGAGAAATCCCATCAAGTGGATTCAAATTGATTCATTGATCTCTAGCTCGCTCATTACAGCAAAGTAATACATTATTAACATAGATGACAAACAAATTGAATACCACACATATCAAACAGGAGATTGACTAAGCATCTACCATGAACTTTGATATTGCATCTGCAAAAGATATTTTTTTAGACAGGGTCTCACACTGTCATCCAGGCTGAAGTGAAGTGGCCTGATCTGGGCTCACTGCAACTCCACTTCCCAGGTTCAAGTGATTTTCCTGCCTTAGCCTTCCCAGTGGCTGGGACTACAGATACACCCCCAGCTAAGTTTTGTATTTTTTGGTAGAGACAGGGTTTCACCATGTTGGCCAGGCTGGTCTTGAACTCCTGGCCTCAAGTAATCTGCCTGCCTTGGCATCCTTAAATGCAGGAATTACACACATGAGCCATCATGCAGGACCTGAAAAAGAGATTTTAATTTTCCTTGAATTTGGGAAAGCTCCCAGTCTGTCTTACACTATTTATAAATTATCTTGAAATTCATATTAAATTAATATTTCATGTTGACAATTTTGTGTCATTTAACTTGCTTCTCCCATTTTTCCTTCATCTCCTTTCACTTGATTGTATAGTATGTTATCTCAGTGAAAAAAACAGATTTGGAGTAAGAATGTCTAAATTTGTGTTTATATGGATTGTTAAATTGGGGCAAGCCATTTCATTTTAACTCTGCAAATTTGTTCTTATCTCTACAATGGGTAACCTTAACCCTACCTCAGGGAGATTTGCTTCAGTTTTAGATTAAATATTATATGTATGGTACTTGAGTGTCATAAATACTCAGTTCTCATCAGTGAATTAAAACATAACTGACTCTGTGATTAAGAAAAATCAGGTTTTCTTCTTTCTTTCTCTCTCTCTTTCCTTTTCTCCCTCCCTTCCTTTCTTCCTTCCTTCCTCTTCTTTTTCCATCTTGAATCAAATCATTCTACTAGAAGTGTCAACACAGGTTTCTATATTTGAAGTCACTTGAGATCGATTTTCCTCCAGTAGTTCTGCAGTAAGAATTTACATGTACATGAATGGCTTTTCTTTATTACAAATTTATTAAATCCTGTGACTTGTTAGGCAGTATGCTGGGTGCTGAGAAACAGCAGGTATAAAATCAAACAGAGCCTTAGCTTTTAGTCTGCTTTGCAAGCGTCATTATAAAAATAGTCATTACTATTAGCACCCTACCCACACTAAAGCACAGCACTACCACCGCAGAGATTTTCTGAGTTATATGAAAGAGAATAAAAATCAGGCAACTGCTCTGGCGAGTGGAGAGCGGGGCTGGAAACATCCTGGATGTTTTCTCATTTTAAACTTTTTTATTCTAGACCACAGGTTGGTAAACTGTGGCTTATAAACCTAATCAAATTCTTTGCCTGGTTTTGCAAGTAAAGTCCAATTGGAACTCAACCATGCTCTTTCACTTACCTATTATTGATTGCTGTTTTTGTGCTACAAAGGCAGAACTCAGTAGTTGCAGCAAAAGTTTATGGCCTGCAAGAACAAAACTATTTATTGTCTAGCCCTTACAGATAAAGTCTGTTGACTCCCGCTCTAGAGAAAAATTTTTACCTAGTCTGCCAGGGAGCTTGTTCCCTAAACAATCCAGAGACATGTTATAATTGCCTCCATTCTTTCTCCAATTAACTGTTCTTCACTTTGCTAGTACTTCAAATAAAGTGTCCCTCTTGTTGCGTGTGAAGAGAAGTCCCAAAATGGCCTTGTAATTCCCCTCTTGTGACCCATACCATTTGTACTATTGCAGACTTTTAGCCCTTAGGTTTTCCCATTTCTTTTGGTTTTTGAGTTCCATCCTCCCCTCACTCTATGAAAAAAAAAAAAATTGAGGAGCAGTATTTGGTCGGAAAATCACTTAACTGTAATTCAGAAGAGCTGGTGGGTGGTAGGGTCCAAACAGTATGCTGGAGCTGCGTATGGTTAAGAACAGACAGAAACTCCCAAACAGCTGCTGGTACTATTAATAGAATGCCAAAGCCTACTCCTAGGCACTCTAACAGGATGCTCTAGGCTATAAGCAGCTATGGATATTCACATCTGAGCGGCACCTCGGACACCAGCCAACAGGCCTTCTTATTCTACCTGGGATCTCTGCCATCCAGCGGGTACTTCTGCTTCCTTGCCCACGTCCATGCTCTCCTGGCCTTGTGTGTACTGTCTATGTCCCCACTGTGATGCACCTCCAACTTTAGAAGGAGATGTCATACCGTGGAAACAAAACTGGATAAGGACTGGGTAAAGGCAGGTCCAAGCACTACTTACGCACTTTACCGACTTGGTGACTTCAGATAATTTGATTTCCCCTCTAAGCTTAAAAGTCATCACTATGGATTTAAGAGTCATTTAACAACAAGGATGATTTTGGGCCCTGTAAATCAGCAGGCACAAGGCAAGTATTTATTTTTCTTCTTTGCAATAATTCTTTAATATTGTGTTGACCAAATGTTAGAGAAAAGCACACTTAATAAGTAACCCACGGCCATATTGCTGTTAACCAACAGGTAACTCCCAACTCCTTTTGACTCTGAAGTCCCTGCTTTTTCCTCAAGAATCTATTCTGTTAATTTGTAACAACTGACCCTGAAGAAGCATGGCCAGAACTCTGAGAACTGAGACTCTTGGAAGCTCCTGAAATCTGATTTAGTTTGCTAATATTGAATAGATCTCACTGAAATATGTTAGAGAAAGTAACTAAACTGCTCTTTTTAACTCTGCATTCATTGGGTTTCAGCAAGCTGGGATTTGACAGTTACAAAATAGTTAAGGTAGTTAAAAAGACTAGCTACAGAAATACAGCCGGGTGTGGTGGCTGACGCCTGTAATCCTAGCATTTTTGGAGGCCGAGGTGGGCGGAGGACCTGAAGTTAGGGGTTTGAGACCAGCCTGGCAAATATGACAAAAACCTGTCTCTACTAAAAATACAAAAAAAAAAAAAAATAGCCAGGTGTGGTGGGGCATGCCTGTAGTCCCAGCTACTGGGGAGGCTGAGACAGGAGAATCGCTTGAATCAGAGAGGCTGAGGTTGCAGTGAGCCAAGATCATACCACTGCACTCCAGCCTGGGTGACAGAGTGAGACTCCATCTCAAAAAACCCAAAACAAAAAACACACTAGCTGCTGGAATACAAAGTAACAGAAATAATAACCAGCAGAAGAGAGGAAAGTAGCAGAGTTAATAGTGTAATTTTAAAAAATAATAAAATATTAGGTGATGGCAATTAATTAAGACTTGCTTAGTCCACTACTGGAAATAAGTATTTTCATTTTCTACATAACCGTAGTTACATAAGGACACTTGACTGATGACTGCCAGATCATTGCTAGATCCATGTATGATCTGCTCTAATGATGAGTGCTTTTCATGAGCACATATTCCCACAGATGCTTTTGTTTTTAGTGTCCAGACCCACAAAATTATCTCACTCTTTTCCTCAAGTTTTGAACTTTCACTTACACATTCTTATTTTGCAACTTGCTCAAAATTTTAGTTTTGGGCAATCTAAGAGACGTTTTACAGGAAAAATATGGTAGAATAGTTGTAAAAAGCACTGTTCCTTCAAAATGATATTTTTAAATTCATTGACTTGTTTTTACAAGTTGATTGTCAACGTATTGTGTAATGCTTTTCAAGCTTCTGTATACATGAGATTCTAATTCAGCAAATCTGGGATGGAACCCAGGAATTTGGATTTGTAACAAGCATCCAGATGGCAGCAGGCTGGCCGTTGTAACACACAGGAGTAACCGTGTAATTGATTGTTGTATCATTTATTTCCCATGGTGTGACACAGTGCTGGGTATTTAGTAAGAAATGAATCGATAATCAAAGGTGTTACTAGAGAGGGGGTGATGTGAAGTACTCATTTATTTATCCAGTGATTCAATGTTTCAACCCTCAATGAGTGCCTGTCAAGTACTGGACATTATTGCCGATACTGGAAGAAGACATGTTGTTATACTGCATGCTTCCAAATAGCATGGCTTCTAATGAGGGGTTTGGAAAAGAGAAAGCATCATTTTGAGATAATATGTAGATGTTAGTAAAGTGGTAATTGGCAGAAGTTAAAGAAGTGACCAACTCCTCATTCTAAAACATCCTCATTGTGCAACATTGAAAGAACCACCCAGTTTCTTTTAAGTGTCTGTTTCTTGATTCATGGAAAGGAGATGCTAATAATAAAAGCACAAAAATAATATCTTGCTTCAATATGATTATTATACGAAATGAGTTAAGTGAAAGTAAGTTGGTAAATTGTGAAAGGCAACATACATGCAAATAATAATATTTATAAATCTCTTCTTACTTTATAGATTTAGCTAGGTCTATTACCCCAATTTGGTATGGCTGATTGAATGCCTAAGCTAACATTTTCTATTGCCACGCTGAGTAGCAAATTGGATATCTCTATCTGATTTTTCATTGAAGGAGGTATAGGTTACCTATCTCAATGGCGTGAAATCTCTAGAACCTGGGGCTGTATACTCGTGGCATTCTACCTGAGCTTTTAGAATCTTTTCTCTTAAAGCTGCAATAACAAATTACTGGTGGAGCTGCTAGATGTAATAAAGACCACTGTTCTGAGATTCCTGAGCACTGTTTATACCTTTACCAAGTATGTAAAATGCATACCATAGTAGGGTGATCTTTAAAAATGATCCCTACCTTGCTATATCTTTGTTATTTGAGCATTATAAATATGTTTTACCAATACTTGGAATTGACTTTATGAACTTTTCTCTGTGATCCAAGTAGTTATCAGAACTTACCTGACAGTAGGCTTCAGTAATTCTCTCTGAACTTGTGCTAAACTTCATGAGAAATGCAGCATAACAGAAATCCAGTGACAAATTAGTATGAGATTTTGTTGACAAACATTTTAGTAAATCTTTTTTCTTCTGAGATGCAGTAACCTTTTATTTGTACAATATGTAATGATACAAAATGATGAGAAAAAAAGAAAGAAAGTTTCATCTTCTGTATATTAATCAAGGGCTTAGCTCGACTGCACTGGTGGAGATATATTCAGCATGACGTTTTCCACATGAAGTGTCTAGTTCTGAAATTACTACTTGATTGCATGGTATATGTGTCTTTCTGTGAGAAAATAAGAAAAGCAGAAAAAAACCTATTTATCTTGGCAGTCAGCACCCTGAATTTTATATTTAGTGAGTGTTAAACAGGTAGAATCAGAGTTGAATATGGCAAATCTAATGGTCTAATTTGAAAAACATTAGTCTGTTTTTATTGCCTATCTTATAAACAAGTCACATCAAATTATTCTTGTTCTCTAATACTTTCTATGTAGAGTCTGTGTTTTGAGACAGCTGGTAAATTGTGAAAGGCAACATATATGCAAACAATAATACTTGTAAACCTCTTCTTACTTTATAGAGATGGCCAGGTCTCCCTGCCTCTGTTCAGCATGGGTGACTGGATGCCTAAGCTTACTTGCCTTACTTTATAGGTAGAGAACTGTAGAATCCTTTAAGAGGAATATATTGTAAAAATAAAACAAACCTAAATAAAGTAAATGATAGGCCCTGTACAGAACACCACAAGCAGCCCACGCCATGCTTCCATCACGCCATCACTATCCACGCAGAGCTGCCAGCTGAGTGCGCTGCTGCATCAAAGGAGCACCCCAGCCCAGGCTTGCTCCACTTCACAATTTAACTAAATGTATTAAAGATTCAAATGCCCCTAAAAGCAGATTGCACCTTATAGTCTTCTTTTTCAAAGGGTTTAAAAATGTCTTAAGGAAGGGTAATGCCTATTCGGGATTTATGATTATTACTCACAGGCTTTATTGTTCATTCTGCCTTCACACTGAGCATCCACATCACATCCACAGGAGAGCATCCAGAGGCAGCCTCGTCGCTGAAAGTTGTTTTGGTAATAATTTATCCCAGAGTCTGACTCCATTGTTCTGCATGTATTACACAGAACTTCTATGGAACATCAAACATATTTATTGATAGGAGAAAATTGTGTCTTTATGAGTGTTTCTGTAATGAAACAGGATGAGGGATGTGGAAAGTCACTGGCAGTTTCAGTTCAAGCAGCACCCTTCAGGAAGAGAAAAATGGGAATGTTTTTATGAACATGAAATAAAACTCTAAAAATAGATGAGATGTTCTAATATCCACTGTTTGATAATAGATAGGCATATTGTCCTTTCTGAATGAAGAGGGCATTGCAGATTCTTTCTTGTTGCCAAGTGTTCACAGTTAGAAGAAATGAATATTAGGCACACCCTCCCTAGTATTCCTACAGCCTGGTCAGTGAGTACTTCCACAGGGATTATTGAAGGTTACTTACTACTGGTTTAGTGAGGGGTTTCTTTACCTCCCGCTTCAGACTTACCCCTGTCCAGAGATAGCAACACAAGGGGAATTGAGTCTGACATGGAACACTATTGGTATGATAACTCCATCTGTGGAGCACTGGGTGGCTTGCAATAAAGGCTATTACCTTGTTGGCCATGTACCATATCATTTTGCTGCCTACTAATGCTTTGCTTCTTTTTTTTTTCCCTCTTTTCAATTTGCATTTAGAAGAGCTAGCAACCTCACTTGGCAAAGCTAACTGCTGATGTAGCTGACAATAAAGCACTATGTCATCACTTGAATCTCAAAAATTATAAGGAAATGAAGAGCTAACATATATTATGTTGATTTTTTTTTCTGAAGCCAGAACCTATTTTAATTGTGTCAAAATAGTGAAAAAGAGTTATCTTAATGTGGTCCTAGGTCATAACCTTCAAACTGATGTTGAAAGGTCCAACTTGAAAACTACAGGAGGTAGAAAGGAGTTAACTGAAAGAAAAGAAAGAATATAAAAAGAAACAATGAGAAATACAGTGAAACTTGGAATACTCTGTTGTGAGAAAGGGCTTAATACTTTATTTGCTTTGCTTTAATATTAGAAGGAATCAGTTCAGGTGATACAGCTCTTATATAAAGAATGTTACGGAATACAATCCTCCCAAGATACCAGCTGAGGATAAATATGGTTATCAAACTATCTTATTTAACTGTATAGCATTGAAAAGTAGGTTAATTAATAGATAAAAGATAAAAGAACAATTGGCATAGTTCTTACCTTCATGGGACTTACAGTCTAGATAAATGTATCTATCTATATCCTTTTATGCTCTGAAATGTGTGTACTTTTCTTTCTCTGCAATTTTGACACTAGGGCTGTGCTCTTCTGAATATTCATCAACTTCTGCTCTGTGTAGGACCTGGAGAACATTAAATAGGAAATTAGAAATTCCAAAACATGGGTTTACAAATCTCAGGCAATTGGAATGTTCATCAGAAAGACTTTAATGCCAAGGAAAACCATATAAGTCTAACAGTGACAACTCTACATGTTGAAAACAAACCCTCTCCATCTCTCCCTTTCTTTCTCTCTTTCTCCATATATATGTGGAGATATTTCTGTCTATATACAGAAATATCTGTGTATCTATCTATATTACTTATATATATTTGTATACAGAAATATCTATATAAAAATTTCTGTCTATAGTAATATAGATATTTCTACATAGAAATGAGCTAACATGTTATATATAAAGATATAAATATCTTTATATAAATGTATTTCTATACAGATATTTATATATTTATATAGGCCATATATAAATATTACATATAGAAAATTAATACTCTATTATATAATATATAAATATACATTTCTATATAAGAATATTATATAGCATATGAATATTAACATTATAGACATTTCTTATCTCTATATAACTATTATATATCCATCTACTATATAAAAATATTAGATAATCTAGACATTAGATAATACATATTTCTATACAGAAATATGTTCTATTTATATATTATATCTACATAATACAATATAGCTATATAGATTATATAGATAATATACACACACATGCATGTATAGACATATATTTGTTTTCATAATTTAGGTTGAATCGGTATCAAAGTTTAGCCATCTTTTGTGATGTTTGAAGCCTCCCATCTATACTTCCTCCCTTCTTGAGGGCTGTATCTTAAACGTCTAGTCTCAAAATGATATTGCAATTTCATTTCAACATTTGAAAGTCTATAATCTTAACCAAAAATGCTCCTTGACTACAGCTGTCACATTTTTTTCGTAGTCAAGTATCTTGAAATAGTTGTTTTCTCTATGTGCACATCTCCTCACATCTCATGCATTCGCCTTAGTTTTATCTGAAATTTGTACCACCAGTCCCCTCTTCTAGTCAATGACCTCTATGTTGCTAAAGCCAAAACACACATTTTTCATTCTCTTTCTAGTTTTCTCTGGCATTTCATTTCCGAAACATTCTTCTTGCTTTGCTTCTAGGATACTACTATCTTCTACTTTTTCCTGTTTCTTTGGACATTTATTCGCAACTACCTTCAGAGGTTTCTTTTCCTTTGTGCCTTAAGTGGCAGCATTTTTCAGGGCCTTCCCTAACCTTTCATCTTTCTTTCTGTACATTATCCTTGGGTGATCCCATTTAAATTCAGGACTTCAAGTATCACCTTGAATAGTATGACTTCCAAATCTATATCTCCCACTTAAAATTGTCTCCTAAATTTCAGAAGTGTATATTCAATACCTACTTGATATTTCCATTTGAATATCGGATGGTTATTCTACATTAAACACACTCCAAAGATAATATATTATCTTACTACTTTCACTTTTTTTTACTTCTGTTTTCTCTCTTTAACAGCACAGATTCCAAAGATTAAGATACTTCTTTCTTCCCACCCTTTCCACATCAAGATCAGTTACTCACCTTCCTGTATCACTTCCATCTGTTCTCTCCTCTGCAGTGGCACTGCCATAGCTTGTGTTCTCAACTGTTCTCATCTAGGTTATTTGGCACAGCCAATTGCTGATGTTCCTAAAAATAAGGCATTATATTAGTGTTTAATTTTTTTAATCATGGAGGAAAATAAGTTAAAGTCCAGTCTCTAATGACTTGAGTAATCCTCTAATTTTACTAATTCTCAACTTAAAATTGTGATAATACTACTGCCTTCCCTAAGGGTTAGTATAATGATGAAGAGAGAGAATACATATTAAAAGCTTAGGACAGTGTCTAGCACAAATTAGATACGTGACATTAGCTTTTCCTTTTATTTATTAAGAAATACTCATTCCACCTCCAATATTGCATTTTTCCAATCTATTCTCTAACCAGAAGACAAAATCATATTTCAAAAAAAAAAAAAAATCAAGATGAAAACATCTAAACGTCTTTCCAAGGCTTAGAGGACACTCTCATCATCCTAATCTCTTACCACTGGCCCTACATCACCCCACGCCTCAAATGCTATGCTCTGATTTTATGGAAATCCTTACTGTATTCCCAAAGAGCCTGCTTTTTTCATACCCATTTACCTTTGCAGAAGCTTCTGAATATACCTAGAACTCTCTTTTTTTCATTCAACTAAATACCTACTCAGCCATCAGGACTCACACACCTTTGCCAACTTTTCCATAATCTTCCATTATTCAATCTGTGTTCAGGACTATCCTACTTATTTCCATAACAGCTTGTATATATTTCATTCCTGATAGCTTATATACTTTACTCTAATTGTCTATATTATAATATATCCTACCCAGTAGAACAATAAGCTTTTCTGTTGGTACACTATCTTTTCATAACTCTACCTCCAATAACATGCTTTTAATTAATGAAGAGGACTTTAATTAATTTTTAATGAGACTGGCTATAAGGAGTCTGTTTCTCCCTTCCACCCAGCAGTTTATCCATTTTGGTTCCTCTTTCTCTGTAGATATATATTTCTCAGATTTCCCTACTATGGATAAGTTGGAAAAATAAAAGTGATGAAACTCCCATATAAAGCATTATATTCCTTAAGATTAAGTTCAGCATCATATAACAAGAATAACAATATTGACAGTGGCTCTTTTCACAGGGCAAACCCAAAATTGGGGTTCAGTCTTGGAGGCCACTGAGTTCTTGGCTTTGTGCAGGAAGAGTTTTAAAAGTTAGCCCACAGAGTACAGGAAAGGCAAGTTTATTAAGAAATTGGCTATATAATTGGAAGTAAAACACTGCTCAGTAAATGCAAAAGAATGGAAATCATAACAAACAGTCTCTCAGATCACAGTGCAATCAAATTAGAACTCAGGTTTATTAAGACATTTTGAAAAATAAGAGTGGCTATTCATAGGCAGAGCAGCCCTGAGAACTGCTGGCTAGCTACTTTTATGATTATTTCTTGATCTATGCTAAACAAGGCGTGGATTATTCATGAGTTTACTAGAAAAGGGCCAGGTTTCTATCTGTATTCTTATGTGATCATAAAGTTTTCAAATAGCCACGTTTTAGCATATAGCCCCAACAAGTTTTGGGGTCTCTTAAAAGTTTTACCAGCCCTAATGAATAGGATCAGAAGTCATGACATAATAAAACTACATCTACTAGGAATTTATTTCGGTTTTAAAATCGACTTAGGGTCTATGAGAAATCTTAGAAAGAAAGATGAATGGCCTTCTTGATCAACTTTATGTATTTTGAAAAGTGGGGTTGTATCCTAGATACATTGTCTTATTTGAAGCTTATTTTGGTTGTAATAAGATCATAGAAACTTACAGGAACAGTAACAGGCAAAGGGGGGCTAACTCTTGTAAGCTTGCCAGATTTAAATAATAAAAACACAGGGCACATAGTTAAATTTCAATTTTAGGTTAAAAAAATGATTTTGGGGGTATAACTGTATTACTTGGGATATACTCATAAAAAAAGAAAATCATAATTTTATTTGAAATTTAAATGTAACTAGACATCCTGTATACTATCAGACAACCCTATACTCTTCTGAAGCATGTCATTCTTTATTATGAACCTGTATATTACCATATCAATTTGGGAGAACCAGGAAAGCTCAAAGGGTAAAGACCCTGCTCTATATAAGCACTACAGGGTAATGCATTCTAGAAATGTTTTAATTTCTATTGGAATCATAAAACTTTAAAAGTATTATTTCATCATTCATTACAGAACTAAAGTGAAGTATTCATGGACAGTGAAGTTTTGGGGTGGTTACAAAATAGAGAGTAGTTATATACACAGCCGCAGTATTGAGAGAGGACCAGTTTTGAAGCCAGAGTCTGTCAGTTGACTCAGCACATTTTCCTGGGTTTAAGGCTTAGTTCCTTCACCTGTAAAATGGGGATAATAGTACCCACTTTATAAGATTTTTGTCAGAACTAAATTAGATAATGTTTGCAAAGAGCCTGGCACAAAGGTAATTCACACTAAGTAATAGTCTTTATGATAGCAAAATGATTTTTAGAGGATTACAACATGAGCTACCACGCCGGGCCACAGTTTTCACTTCTAATTATAGAAAGTCAATCTAGCAGTCTGGATCCAATTAGGACATAGAAGCCATACAGTAGCTTAAAGAGGGAGTAGTTTAACATTAAAAAAAAAAAACAAAAAAAAAAACAAAAAACTATGGCAAATGTAACTGTAAGATATAAGCAACCCCAGAAGGACAACCTTTGATCCACGGAATTACAAACCTGGAAGACTTCCCTTGGAGAAGATGTTGTTTGGCAGTAGAGAGTAGAGATGTTCTTTGGTTTGGCCGGGCTGGAGCTGCCTGGTGCTGCTGCACAAACATGCCACCCTCTATGGTGCAGTGCCAGCAGGCGAGGAGTAAAAGATGAGCACGTGGTGGCTGGGTGTGAAGTGCAAGGGAGTCCAGGTGCTGGTGGAGGTGGAAGGCTTTCAGAGCCTGCACCTGGCAGGAGGATCAACCACTTGGTGTTGTGAGCCTCTGGGACACAGGAGGTTGAATGCTGGCCAGCTAGGCAGGGCTTGCCCAGGAAGCCTAGGCTGTCTGTGGAAATATTGCCAGGTCAAGGCAACAAGGGCACAAAAGGACAAGTACTGGGCTGGTGGCTACAGGGACGTTATCTAGTAGATATTCTTACACCCACACTGTTGACCCTACTGGCCTGAGCTGGAAATTGCAGGAAGCCCCTTCCTCCTGCAGTTTCCCCCCAGTGTCTTCTACTGAGAAAGCTTAACATCATCTTCACTTTAAAGGAGAAATGCTTAAACAAATTCTGTGGTTTATTAGATTGAAGGGTACGTTGGGAGCTGAGAGGCAATAAATTGGTAAGTGACACAGCAGATATGCCAAACAAACACAGAGATAATCTAGAAATCACAACACCGTAAAAATGTGTTCAAATACTGTGTTCTGCTCTATAGCTCTTTCAGTTCTGTTTTTCTTGATATGAAAAATTGGCATATATAGGTATAAGATTACTTTAGTTCATAATTTAAATATGAATATCTGTCAGCATCATGATAGCTATGCATATGCTGCAAAATAATTTGAAGAATTACAGAATAGCACATCAAAGAGTTGCTATGGTCTATTGAATCAAAACTCCAGTTTTTGAAAGCTGCCTAAAGATAATTTACTTTTCTAGTGTCAGTTTAAAATTTGCCCAATAGACCATAATGACTTCTGAAAATCTCATGTAAATAATGATCCATTTAATATGTTTTGCAAAGAAATATATTTTAAACAGTTTTTTATGTTTCATTGATACATTGTGAGAGGGCTCATTTTTCCCCATTAAAAAATGTTTCTCAGAGAAAATAATAAAAGAAAATTTACCATGCTGATCATGATGCCAGGGAAAAAGTAAGAATCCCTGCAAATATGAAGTTAATTGAACTGCTGAGAATTGCCATATTATAGTAAAGTGACAAGGTTTTGAATGTATCACACTGATTAACAGGTCAGCATTGATCCACCAAGATCTAAAATTAGCCAATTTGTAATCTCCGGCAATCATAAACTTTCCTTCATCTAATTTTTTATCTCTAATTATAAAACATATATATATATATACATATATATACTTTTTATCAACAGTTGATTATATTATATGCCAGGCACTGTGCTGAGTACATTGTATTTTCATCACACTCTTCCTATTATGACATGTCAGAAGGGTGTTACTATCATCATTCCATAGATGAGGACCATGAGAAGACTGTAACAGAGCATCATTTCAAAAACTGAGCAGGTAGGGTTTGAAGAGTTATCTGTCTCCAAAGCCCTGACTGATTTTAGGCATGTTTCCAACTCTAGATTGAAGTAGAGATTTGTACTTTATTATTAGAGGTGTTACTATCCAGAGCACCACTTCTCAGATTTTCATGTGCACACAAATCACCCAAGGATCTTTATAAAGTACAGGCTCTAACTTAGTGAGTTTTGGGTAGGCCTGAGATTCTAACAAGCTCCCATTTGGTGCCCATATTGCTAGTCCATGAACCATACTTACTATAGAAATAACTAAGAGAAAAATGTGATTGGAAAAGATCAATATATTATTGAGATCCAAATAAACATAAGATTTCAGTTGTTCAACTTAATAAAGAAGTAAAGAGATCAATATAAGATATGCTTTATAACTTCTTGGCTCTAAAAGAAGAAGAACTTGGAAAATCCTGCTGTAAACATCATGAAGAAACTCACAAGGGCAAGAATGTATCAAAAATAGATGGCCCAAAGAACAGAATGCTTATCCATCTATCACACCCAGGGACAATTAACATGAAAGCAATTATCGTTAGAACTGAAGCCAATGTCTTTCTCAAGATAGTTGAATGCTTAAAACACTAAAGTGATAATTTAATAACTGACTGAATAACTTTTGTTAGATTTATCATCAATTATGTTCATTTTCAGTGTGATCTAAAACTTTTAACACTTAAATTGTTTATATTTGTTAAATGATTTCTGTTAATAGTTCTCAAAATTATTCCACATGCCTCATGGGATGCAATCATATATGTATACATACATATATATATATACACACATGCATATATATACACATAAATATATATACATACATGTGTATATATACATATATGTATGTGTGTGTATCTGTATCTATATAAAACGTGCAGCCTAGCTATTATATGTGTGGTCCCTGAACCAGCAGCATCAGCATCATGAGAGCTTGTTCAGAAGGCAAAGCTTAGGCCCCAGCTCTACCCTAAATCTATATTTTAACCATGGCAGCAGTGGTTTCATACGCACAGGAAAGTTTGAGAACCACTGGTCTACAGAAGGTGTGATTTCAAAACTATAACTGGCCATTCTAAAGACACTGGAAAAATATCTCAGTATTGTTTTGCAAAACTATATTTAAACGAAATATGTTTAGTAAAAAAAGATGAAGTGCTAAATATGTAATCACACTGTAGCAATATTTCTCTTGAAAACGTGTTTCTGATGTCAACATGAATCAAAATAGTCCAAGCAGAGGCTGCCCTTGAAGAATTATCTCCTTTTTTTTTCTTTTTGCTCACAAATTTGCTTTTCTCATATTCCCTTTTCTTTTTCAAAGATTGTAGGAAAAATTATGATAATTACTGTCTTATGATAATTGGCTGATGCTGGACACAGGTTATTATTCCATCAGCCTCTCAATTTTTGAAGTGGAAGGAAAGAAGGAAAACAGAAACACAGATCATCAGAAAGGAAAAGCCACGTCCTTAATTTTGCTGTTGATTTGCCCTTTGAGTTTTTATATTCATACCTGCACTCTGGCCTCAGCAAAACAACAGGTGCAAACTACAGATGGATGCTATCGCAGTTGCAGACAGACACATCTGCCGCTAGTTACATGATTCTGACTTTGAAATATGGCCAGCAGCAGCCAGATTTGTGTCCTGGAGTGGCAGGACAGAGGGCTGCTTTGAACAGTAAGGATACTTAGAGGCTGTACTATTTCCATCTGATTAGTCAATCAAGACCACCATTCTAACTTCATTTCAAAAGCTTAAGTACTATTTTTTTATTTCCCCTACAGATAGGTATAATTAAACATCTTTCCACAAACAAACAAAAAACCTTTATGTAAATACTCAATTTTATTACATAATTTAGTGTATTCATTTACATAGATATTTTCATTATATATTGATGAAATTTATCAAAATACCATAAATTATGCCTTTCAAAGCTGAAAATTTAAAATATATTATGACAGACATGTTATATTATTTTTTCCAATTTTACACTCAAAGGTATCTGATATATTTAAATTTTTGTGAAGGTATATAATGTACTAAGTCTTATATACATATGAAATTACTATGGCAGATTTTGTTCATGCCAGTTCAAAGTGTGTGTGTGTGAAAGAATGAGCATAGTTTTATTATTTGAGGCATAACTACATTTTTATGTGCAACATGAAACAGGAATTAATATTCCTTACTTTAAATAACTATACCAACAGTAATATTTTTACTGTTAAATAATACTACATCAGTCAATAAATATACATGTGTCTTCAGACTATATATATATATGTGTGTGTCAATTATTGCACGTTGGATACATAGGTGGGGTGTGTGTGTATTCTGAAGCTATGGATGACCAATATATATAGTTATATTGGTCACAAAGATATATATATATAGTCACAAAGATATATATGACTATATTTATAGTTATATGCAGATTAGATAAGACAAATATTTTACATATCAGTTTATATGTTACATTTTTAGAGTAATAGTATTTCCAGTTAAAGATGATGTTTTTTACATATATAAAAATATTCAGCACTATCAGTAATTAAATAATTACAAATCAAAACAATTGTATACTGTTTATTTTTCCTGTAAAATTTGAAAACAATTACAATGGCCAGCATCAGTGCTCTTCATTCACTGCTAGTGGAGATATGTGTATGGCATATAGCAATAGCAAAAACATACTAAATTATGTGTGTATTTTGACCTAGATTTTCCCATTCTGTTATTTATATGACATAATTAAATCGGATACTATCAGGTTTATGTTCAAAGATGTTCACTGAAGCATTTTGATGACAGTGATAATTTGAAGACAACCTAAATATTCAACAGTAGAAATTATGGCACATTATGTGGCCATATTAAAGCGTATTGTATTTGTAAATTAAATGACAGAGGAAAACTTTCACAATATGATGCTAAAGGAGAGAAAGAATTACCCACAAAATTAAGGATACAATAGAAGACTAATTTTGAAATTACGTATTCAATAAATATGGGTAGAGTGCCTGCTTCCTTGTTTTTGCCAATCACTGTTCTAGGTGCTTGGATATACTGATGAGTGAAATGGAAGCCCCAGTCCTCATGTGGGTCATGTTTTAGCAGAAATAAGACTATAAATGAAAGTTTAAAACTTTTACTAGTAAAAATTCTTGATAAGATTACAAGTGATTTTTGTTTCCTTATTTTTACCTTTGTCCTCCAGTCACCTACAATGAAAATGAATTATTTTGTGATTAAAAAAAAAAATCAGAACAATGATTATGCTGGTTAAAATGGTGCTTAAACAATACTGTCTTCATAAATCTCAAATAATTATTATCTTTCATCCTTCTCAAGTTTTCAGACATTCCCTCTGGACCTTAAAGTTTGTACAGTATTCATAAAATAATATTTCAGTTTCCCCGCTCCATTCCAAGGGAGCATACTGGTCTCACTAATTTGTCCTTAAAAAATTCAATGAAAATATAATTAGTTGCAATTAATGTGTAAACATGAATCCTTGGTCCTAGAATTGGTTACCCTAGCACAATTTAGCATATTTCTAAGTGATTAGCAATCCGTTGATATTATCGGTTGGCTAGTGCAAATGTAGTTTTAATTATCTTCACAACATAACTCAGTAGTCATTTACCTACAATTGTGTGATCTATCTAATTTTGTTATTTAAATTATGTTTATATTTGCATGTGACATTTTTTGAAAATATGTATAATGGCTGCATAATGCTGTAGCTGTTCAAATGCTGAGTGAGTAATTATCCTCATTTTCATCCTGGGTCTTATTACATTGAAATAACCTACATTATAAAAGCTTTTTGAAAGATTACTAACATCTCTACTGGGTTATAGCTGATTGTCAGAGCTTGGCATAGCTTTGTTTCTATGTCAGTGGTCCCCCAAGCAAAAATGTCTATGGAATCCAGACTACTAACATAAATGAGTGGAGAAGGCTGGAAAGAAGGGGCCAGCAGGCATTTGGTAAACACATGCCAACAAGTAGAAGAGGCCGCCAATATTCATCTTCACCTAATTTTGCCAATCAGGAGTATTTACCCAAATGTCCTTATTATTTATTAATTAGATACCTACTTTTTAAGGGTGTATTTTCACATTATTTTGTTTGTTTGTTTTTGTTTTTGTTTTTGAGACAGAGTCTTGCTCTGTCGCCAGGCTGGAGTGCAGTGGCACAATCTCAGCTCACTGCAACCTCTGCCTCCCGGGTTCAAGCAGTTCTCCTGCCTCAGCCTCCTGGGTAGCTGGGATTACAGGCGCGCACAACCACACCCAGCTAATTTTTGTGTTTTTAGTAGAGACAGGGTTTCACCATGTTGACAGGATGGTCTCCATCTCCTGACCTCATGATCTGCCCGCCTCGGCCTCCCAAAGTGCTAGGATTACAGGCTTGAGCCACCCCGCCCGGCCTTCACAGTGTTTTTTACATGCTGAATTGACGAAACACAACCCACCAGGCTAACAAGGTTTGGTTTTCCCACAGGGAGAGTTCAAGCTTATGAAACTTTACATTGTGCCGGGCGTGGTGTGTTACTCCTGTAATCCTAGCAGTTTGGGAGTCCAAGGTGGACAGATCCTTTGAGGTGGGAAGTTCCAGACCAGCCTGGCCAATAGGGGGAAACCCTGTCTCTACTGAAAATACAAAAATTAGCCGGCTGTGGTGGAGTACATCCGCAATCCCAGCTACTTGGAGACTGAGGCTTGAGAGTGGCTTAAACCTGGGAGGCAGATGCTGCAGTGAGCTGAGATCGCACCACTGCACTCCATCCTGGGCTACAGAGCAAGACTGTCTGAAAAACAAACAACAGCAAAAAAACCTTCAAACTGTCGCTTGATAAACATCTCTTGTTTGTGCTTCTGGTTTTGTTTGTTTGTTTGTTTGTTTTTAAGGTAGCATGGGATATGTTTAAAGAAAGATTCCAAATTTCTAAATATGTGTATAGAAACAACCTCAGACTGAATTGTTGTCAGGCTTATTGACGATCAATCAGATGATTCCATTTTAGGTTCATTATTTTAAGTACATGCTGGTTTTTAAAATTATTGATCTTTTTAAATGTTCACTTAATAAATCAATGTAGGTTCATAAATGTCTGGGATAATAACTATGAGAATATAGAAAAATTAAGTATATGTGCACACATCGTACATCCAATTTCTTCACTTCTTAAGCAATATATAGTCAGAGATCTATATTTCAATTTTTAAAGAAAATGCAATACATAGTAAATTTTGAATTTGAGAAATTGAATATAATCACACTGTTCTAGCATTTTGAAAGTAGGAAAAATAAAGAATCAGAACAAAGGGAAGTAATTTTTTCCCCCAAACCAAGAATAAACAATAAATGAAGTGCTGGAGATTGCAAATGCAAGGCAGTGAGTTAGGAAAAAAGTAATTCTTAGAGGTAATATATAGAATAATGTACCAAGGCATCAAGCAAACTCTACTAAATCTAACTCTTAATAAAGAGCTGGGCAAGAAATCTTGGAGCGAGTTAAGTGCCTTTAGCTTGTGTGCCACAGCTGTCACTTGAGGACCAGGTAGAAATTCTGAGTAGGTGCAAAGGCAAAAAACATAAATTGTAAGGATTCTATGTCAGTGTGAAGCAGTGTTTGATCATCTCCACAACCTCAAGGAATGACATTTTGTTCTTCTGCATGTCTACTCTCTATTCGCTAAATAACCATCTGGGTTAAAGTTGGGGCCAATTAGTCTTCCAGAAGATATGCCCCTGGCATAAAGGACCATTGGTTACTTTATGGGGGAGAAAGGTATTTAGAGAAATAATGTTTTACCTGAGGACACACTCAGCTTTTTAAGAACAGAATTTTCCCTTACTGGACAGCCTTAATTTTAAAACTTTTAGTACAGTTTTTAAAGCTTTAACAAAGGTGATGTATCAATAAGGTTAAATACCATGCTCCAGAGAGCTTAAACTTGTATATATTACTTAATTTAATACATCAAAAATGATTATATGGATTTAATGTAATTAATAACAACAGCAATAACAGTAGTAGTAACTGACTGTTGAAAGCACCATGTCAGGAATTATATTGTGTACCTCACATGAGGTGATTCAGTTAATTCTTATGTCAATCAGTGAGATAGCTACTACTTATCACCTCTAATTTTCAAATATAGAAAAAAAAGTGGCAGAACTGAGATTTAAACCTCATCAGTCTAATTCTGGAGCCAGTGTTCTTAAACTGTTTGAGTTTCATGATTAGATGTTTTGCCTAGTAAACAGTGGAGTCTATTTTTAATCCAAGTTTAACACATGAATTGCTTTCCCAAATCCAGACTGTTTCCATACTGCCCTTTATCTGAATGCAGGATCTGCTGGATGTGTTTGACTATTTCTGAGCTGCCCTTTATCCAAATGCAGGATCTGCTGGATGTGCCTGAGGACAGCTCAAGTGTGTTTAAAAAAAAATTTCTTTTTGTCATTTACTACCCACCTGACTGCTTTTCTTGGTCACCCTTGAAGATCTTTTAGGGAAGCCTTTGGAATCTATCAGGAGATACATCCCTAAAAACACTTGCCAATGAAATTTTTTTTATTAGCAGCCTAGTCTATGTGTAATAATAACAACCGCAATAACAGTAGTAGTAACTGACTCTTAGAAGCGCCATGACAGGAATTATAAGGGTTTGCAAGATCCTTGGGGGTTAAACCTCCTCCTCTGAAGCATTTCAAATTTACATTGTTCCTGATATTTTTGGATAGACTGAGGATGGATAAAGAAGCCATAAACTTTGGATCTTTTGGTTTTTTAAAGAAAGTAGTCAGACTTCAGAGAATCAAATCCCACCTTACCATAGCTATTTGGTTTTGAGTGTTTCCTTTTTTGTAGAACACAGGTATTAATAATTTCTTTTTCCTCAGCTTGTAAGAATTAACTTGTTAAATTCATATAGCATATAGAGTCCAGTGCATAGTATGAACTAAAACTTTTAAGCTCTTATGATATTTCTCTAAAAAGGGTTTATTATTTGGATAAAAGTCCCATTAGTAAAAACAGAAATGGGTAGCAGTTCCCATCGATTCCAGTGCGACTGGGTTACTACTTGTGATTCTTTCAATTTATACTCTAAGTCATTAAAATTAGGATGCTACTCTTCTAATCCTCACCTTCAAAGGGCTTTAATACGCATAAATAAATAACTCATTGCATTCAATCTGTGTAAACCTAAATAAAAAGAGTGTTATAGGCCACGTGCTTTGTGTGGGGAGTTTTCATTTAAGGGTGAATTCCTCTGAATTATGCTGGTCTATGACATGGCAGAAACACATCATTTTTCTAGCAGTACTGAGGAATCAGGTACTGCACCAAAATTAGTTTTCCAGATAGCTTTGTCTGCCTTAATCATTAGACAAAACTATTCCCAAAAGTATATAGCTTGCAGGCTGTGTTTGGAGGATATTCAGACGTAATCTATGTGTTCTTGATGATCATTTATTGTCTTAGGTGCTAAGAAATTTATTTGTCTGCCTCTATCTACCCTTTCAGTAAGATTTCTGTTGTTTTTTGGTTAATCGACCTTGTTTTCAGAGTATTCTATTACCCCCTGGTGGTAGGTAGTATAAATACATAATAAAGGGTCTGTCCTTTCTACAGGCTAAAATTCAGGAATATTAAGGCTTCTTTTCCATAGAATTTATATGATCAAAAACTTCTTAATTTAACATATGGATCATAGCTTTTTTACAAGATTGGCAGGCATTATAATATAACTTTTCAAATATCGGGAGATCTCCATACTAGCCATGTGACATAATTTAATAATGGAGAGAATACAGAGATGGACGGGGATAGAGAGAGTAAATACTTGAAAGCTAATTATAGTTAACAAAAAAAAAAACAAACAGATTTTATTCTAACACACAATAACTTTTAAAGAAATTGCTGTTGTATTAAGCCCAAGCTAATTATAATGAGATAGAACCAGAAAATGATAATGTGCTTTGATGTTAGAGTAAAATTCAAGAAATAGCTCCAAGGTCTGTTTGTAATGACATCTCCATTGATAAAGGATGTAAAATTTTCCAAGTCTACTAGCTAGTCATTTAATAGTAAATTTGATTGAGTGTAACGATACCTACATTTTCTTATTAAAGTGCTTATGGTTTTCTGGAAGCAAATAGCAAATTGGAGATTTATATGCCATTTAAATTAGGTTACATCTAGGAAAATTCATTCAGGTCTTCATGGAAAGGTCACTCTTAAAAGAGACGGACTATGAAACAGTTTTGGAGTGTTTTCTCGAGTACTAAGAGATGTTAATAACAGATTCCTTTTTATCACGAGTTATTGAAATGACAGCCGAACCACTGCAGTGCAAAACAGTCCTGCAGCAGCTTCCTTTTGCACTTTGCCCCTTACTTATCACATAAAAGAGTCTCATTATGACAAGTTCCATTGTAGTGGTAAATCCATCTAATGCAACTCATTCTTACAACTAATCCAAGAAAGTTTAATTACTGAAAGCATTAATCTCAATAATAATAAACATTTATAACAACTGAAATTTTCAAAGGAGTTTCATATCTAGTTCTTGCCCTTGTATTATTGTCCTAGCTTCCCAATTGTTCTCCCTGACTCCAATCTCAACTTCCAGTTCATCCTCTACATTGATGACCTTAAAACACAAATTTTATGATATAATTTGCATAATAATATATTTCCATTATGTGGCTCCTGATTGCCTACAAGGTAAAGTCTAAATCATTACTAAACCATACAGGCTAGAAAACCTTTGTTGTGGGGACCCATTTTTTTTATAACGCTTGCACACATGTAAATAAACCAAAATATTATTAAAGATATAGTGACGATATAGGTAGAAGCAGGTGCTCAACTTCTTTGCATGACTTTTTTCCTACTTATTTCTTCATTTAAGGAGTTCATAGCTTCCAATGACACAGACAGTATAGGTCAGGACTGCACATATCTGAGGATATATTAAAAATGGACCACATATAGTAAACACGTTTCAGTCATAGCAGAGTGCTTCGTATGTATTAGGTACATTATAATCATTTTCTAAATTTTACTTGATTTCAACAAGTGTTGCATTATTTATTGCATATTGTCTAATACAGAATTGCCATGTAGACCCACGGAATACTGGTAATGTCCCAGTGTGTACATTATGTGAAAATACTGGGTAAACCGGAAGGAAAATAGTTTGCTAGATGAAAATAGATGCTTTGTAAGTTCCATTCAAATAGATTAAAAAGAAATAAAATAACAATCTGAGTTTATGAGCATATATTTCACAGGTGAAAATAAACTCTGGCTCAATAGATTTTATTCAAATAATATCAGGGATAACCTCCTGTTGAAATAAGATTGTGAAGTGTTTAAGAAAGTGATCATAAGATCCCTTTCTTTATATTTTTAATTTTTGTTCTTTTATATTAGTTTTTTTTTTGATGTTCTATTAGGCTATGTTCCTTTGGTAGTTCACTGAAGAATGGCAGAATATGGGATTTAAAAACAAAAATGTAAATTTTTAGCCATAGAAATGGATAATGTTTGACTTTGTCAAACAAATGCCCTTTTAAATTTGCCATCCATACGTATAGATATGGTTTAAAAATTTAAACATAATAAGCTGTGTAAAAGTCAGTATTGTTGGCAAAAGAAAATGTAGTAATGGTAGTTATGGACTGGGCCACGGCAAAATTTCAAGTTCAAAGAACACTTTATAGAACAAAATGAATATAGATTTTTTTAAAAAAGAGTATATGATTTTTTACACTAAAAGTTAGAACACCTTTATTTAACAGAAAGCATACATTCCAAATCATATATACAATTTGCTATAATCAGAACTAAAATGCCACCGATCTCTCTTATTTTACATAAAAATAATTTAGTTTACAAAGGCCAAATATTTCCCTCACAAAATCTGCTTATACTGTTGCTTAAGTTGAATACAAATTCACTGTAACAAATAGAATTTGATTTTCAAGGTTGTTCCTATCATATTTTAATGAATTGAAACAAATACATTTAAATGTGTAAACAGATTACTTCTGTATTCAATGAAATAGAATTGAAATGACCAGATGCATTTAGATAGTTAAATCTGTGGCTTAGGTTCTAATAACTAAAAAACTAGGGACCAACTCTCCAAAACTTAACTGTTATGTTTCCCCGAAAAAAATGAAACTTTAGAAATAAAAGCGAAATTATATAGACCAAACTAATGTCACAAAATTTTTAGTTAAAAGTAGTATATTTCACAGCAAAGGTAAATTTTTAAAAAGCTTTCTGATGAGTTGTATTTCTTGCTTTGTGTTAGTTGCAGTTAAAATTAAAGAAATTATGTGTACACCAAAAGTATGACACACAGTTTGCCTCTATAAAAAAACCTGCACCTATACCCCTGAAACTAAAATAAAAGTTAAAAAAACAAGGTATTTCACAAATTTTTTACTCTTACTAAAAGTTCTAGGATTTCCATGTACTTTGTAACAGTGATCCCCCACCTTTTTGCTACCAGGGACCTGATCCGTGGAAGCCAATGTTTCCACACATGGTGAGGTTAGTTTCTGGATGAAAATGTTCTACCTCATATCATCAGACATTAGATTCTCATAAAAAGTTCACAACTTACTTCCTTCGCACATGCACAGTTCATAATAGGAGTTGAGCTCCTATGGAGAATTTAATGCTGCTACTGGTCACACAGGCGGTGGAGCTTAGGTGGTAATGCTTGCTTGCCCGCTGATCACTTCCAGCTGTGCAGCCCGTTCCTGACAGGCCAAGGACTGGTACAGGTCTGTGGCCTCAAGCTTGGGGACCTCTGCTTTATAGCCTTTCATGGCTTATGTAACCTTTATTTGCTATTTCTAAATTGCATTGAAACAAGGGCACCATAGCTAATTCTCAAAGCTGGTACGTAAACATCTCAGAGCTATTGAATTTGTTTAGTCTGTTATACTTTTTCTGGCCATGTGTCTGACTCATGCCCATGCAAGGGGTGTGGGAGCTCACGCTATTGCCCCGTTCCTGTCTAATATGGGCAACATAAAGCTATTCTGACTGCAACTGGCCGCATATGTTCAGTCGTCATGTTTACCCTTTTAGAAGAATTCTATCTATGCAATTTATCTCATCTATTGCCCCTTCTAATTTCCTTCTAGCCATATATTAGCAGCATTTTTTTCCTAATCCTTATGTTAACAGATTAATTTCAATCAAGAATTATATTTTGTCTTTTTTTTTCTTATTCTTTTTCTAATGTATTTTGTAACACAACCTAACCTTTCAAAATACAGCAGCCAATTTGCTTATCTTAAAAAAAATTTCCTCCAGGATCACAACAAGTTGCTTCTTACTCAAATTATTTAGAACTTTATAATATGTGGTTGCTGAATCATTCACATAGACATAGCTTGAGGGAAGAGATGATAAACCAGTTATAGCTGGCATCCTGGGCCTCATTATGAAGAAGAAGACCAATAGGAAAGCAGTTTTACCTCAAAGAAAGAACATTGCAAAGATCTTTTATCCAGAGATGATTAAGATACAGTGACACTGGAGAAACAACATAGGGAGAAAGACTCCATCACAGCAAAAAATGCATGTATATATAGTTTTTGAAATAAGACTCCATCACAGCAAAAAATGCATGTATATATAGTTTTTGAAATAAGACTCCATCACAGCAAAAAATGCATGTATATATAGTTTTTGAAATAATGAAAAAAATCATAGATAGATCTTATTTAAAAATAAAAAGGAATATAATGAATGATGAGGGTATTCAGGTACCACCTCATTGTTAATTTCTGTAACAATCTTTTGAGGCAGGAATTACTCTTATCCTTTTAGATACAAATAATTGGAGTAATATACTCTTACATGGAATACAATTACAAATATTTAGAAGAAGTTGATGGTTATTATTTCACCATGTACTTAACACATTCTAGAAAAGGTTGTTTTTAATGCCCATTGCTTTAGAAGTATAAATTAAATACATTAGTGGGATCAGTAGTTGTTATCACATTAAATATTTCCAAGTACATTTTGATTTTAATTTGAAAAGATCTAAAATACAAGAGGAAACCTAACTCATTTGTATCATGGATTTTATTTTATATTTTTATGTATTTTTTATTGTACTTTCGATTCTGGGGTGTATGTGCAGATCATGCAGGATTGTTGCATAGGTACATACATGGCATCATGGATTTTATTATGTACATTTTCAGGCTAAAAGTAAATATTAACGTGTTTAATGATAACAGTTTTCTTCAAATAGTCTAGTTTTCACAGTTACTGAAAAGGAAAGATAATAGAAATGAAGTGAACAATGTTGTCTACTTTTGTGAAAAACCAAATACTGGAACTTTCAATCATTTTTATTATGGAACATGATTCCATCAATAGTCTGATGAAACCTGTAGATCATCTGCCTACAGAAATATTCACATGTACATACACACAAATCTTCCAGTCTTCAATTAAAACTACTTTTATGGGTTGGGCAGGGTGGCTCCCGCCTGTAATCCCAGCACTTTGGGAAGTGGAGAATCACCTGAGGTCAGAAGTTCAAGACCAGCCTGACCAACACAGTGAAACCCCAGGTCTACTAGAAATACAAAAATTAGCTAGGTGTGGTGATATGCCTGTAATCCCAGCTACTTGAGAGGCTGAGGCAGGAGAATCTCTTGAACCCGGGAGACAGAGTATCCAGTGAGCCGAGATAGCACCACTGCACTTCAGCCTGGGCAACAAGAGTAAAATTCCATCCCAAAAACAAATGACACAAAAAAACTACTTTTATGTATGTAGTGGTATAAAATATAGAATTCACAGATATATGATGACCTGAGAGTCTATAATGATTTATTTTCTGAAAACTTCATGCTCACCTCAAGGACTTTAAATCCTCTTTAGCCCTCACTAATTGTGTTTCATAGACCTATCCAGTGTACTACGTAATTTACACATGTATTATATTTAGTGTTTATTGTCTGCTCCACCTGCTATAATGCGGTTTCCACCAGAGCAGTGATCTTAGTCTTTTCTTTTCAAAAGTACATCTAGAACAGTTCTTACACACAGCAGTCCTTTGTTATTTACTGAATCAGTGATCAAATTATTGATGACTGGATATATTTTGTATTAAAAATAAGAATGTGAATTTTGAGCTAAAAATGAGAATGTGAATTTGAGCATTGAATTGCTGATGTAAATATCTCTAACTCCATGCTTCCAAAAATAATAGATTGTTTATGCTTTTCTCATTTTTAGGATGCAGTAATGACCCTATGATCTGACTCTAACCATGTATTGTTTATATGACTACAGACAGTTCCCTGATTTAGCTACAGAGTGCAGATGTGAAAGTCACCATTTCTGGAAGATTAGCAACTATCAGTGTCAAATTTTAGCTTGAATGTCAAGTTTAAAATCTCACAAAGCTTCATTTCACAAAGCACACACACACATAAACACACAAAATCTCTTTTCCCACTGTATTTAACCTGTGTGATACCAGTGATTTTTCTTTGTTTGGTCAGTTGGTTTTTTGGCTTTTTTATTTTGTTTGTCACCATTGAGTTCTTTCTGTCACATTTTTGAGCCATTTCTCAAATAAAATATCCAGGTCTCATTACCAATGGTTAGGTGGTTTTAGACACATCATGAACTATAAATAAGGAAGTCACCGTAACCAAACATATTATGAAATATAGAAGTAGAAAAAAATCTAGATTGTGTTATTAACTGATACATCCTTATCACAGCAACTATTTAGGAGCCAGACTGGTAACATTTTGTACAAAAAGATTTTAAATATATGTGTAGCCAAGTTATCCAGTGAATAAGATCGGAAGGATGGAGAGTTCTGTTATAATTGTTATGGAATACTACTCATAGCTTGTGAGATTCATACTGAGAATAATCAGAGAAGAAAGAGCAATTAATGGGAATTCACGAAACAGTTGATGCTGGCTCCATATAGGGCAAGGCCTCTTGGTTGTCCGATAGGGCTGACAAGCAGATGCCAAAGCTATGTTCCCTATGTTCATGCCTCCTTCCTCTTCAACTACACATCCTATAGGACATCTTTTACACCAAAATAGATGGCTCTCTTCATATGCCAGTGTGCCTGACTAGAATGTTGATTCTCGATGCCGACCTAAACCTTAAAATGGGGGCCAGTTGACACAGTGCATGAATGAAGGAATGAATGAATGCATAATACTCCATGAGCAGTATCCTTAGAGGAAAAGAGTTTATTACAGTTGTATCTTTTCATTGTGAGCTTGTTCAAAAAAGAAACATACTGGAGTGTACGTTTTTTACTTAAACCTGTTAATTGTACTTCCTCTGCTGCCATTATTTAGTCCTAACTAAAAAGTTCATTATTATGTTGGCAAATAATTTGTGTCACAAAGACCTAGCTAATTTCTTGTTTCTATGCTTTCTTGTACCTCTGTTGTGTCATAACCCCCAAATGATTAGTCTGTGTATACTGCACATAAACACAACATAAGATCAGTCCTCAGATAACATCTGCAATATCTCAAAAATTTATCGTGACTCATCTGCTTGGACTCAGAATGCATTTTACATATTATCATAGGAACAAGCCCGCAGAGCAAGGGGAATAGTTTGGGAATAATTGAGATACAAACAATATTAAATAGCTCAGTCTATGAACATATTTCTTCACTTATTGATGTTCTTTAATATCTTCCAATTGAGTTTTACAATTTGCTTCATAAAGTCTTTATGTATTTTATTAATAATTAGATATTTAATAGCATTAGTTTCTGTTGTTAATGGCAACCTTTGTTCTATTTTATTATTAAGCTTGTGTTTACTAATACAGAGAAATGTGCTAGTGTTTTTAAATTCCAGGAATTGTAGAAATACTGATTATATCAATTAGAATTTTAGAAATGTGGATTAAGACATAGAGAAAACCAAAGAGAAAAATAGTAAAGTAGAAGATAAGTTTGAGGGAATTACTCAGAATGAAACCCAGAAAGATAAAGATAACTATATGAAAACAAGAAATGAAGATGCCTGAAGAATAGAATGGGTAACACCAGCCAATGGTAAAAAGTTTCAGAAGCTGAAACTGTAAATAGTGGAAGAAGGGCTGTATCCACACCCAGCGCAGGAAGCCCAACACTGTATGGTGAACCTCGGTAAGGCCTTGAGGGCTTGAGGCTTCCTGGTTAAGGGGATGGTTTTAGCAGTTTCCTTGAATCAGATAAAATCCCAACTCAGACATTTACTCAAAGAGTCTGTGGGCATGTGTAAATTGTGTGTTCTTTCTAAGGCAGAGTCTCCCTATATTCCTGATGAGCATCAGAAGAGTTACTAATTTATGACATTATCATGGGACTCAGATAATAAAAGGGTGTTGCTTTAGTATTGTGCCTAGTATGTAAAGCACTCATGTAATGTCACCTTTTATTGGATTCTAGAAATGTAGCACTAATTATATTATTTATTGTATAGACTCATAGGTACTAAATAATATTCTAAGATCTAAATATAATGTGGTTAGGTAACAATATCTGGGAAAAAACAAAAACATTTATCATCCATTGTATCATACATTTTTCTAACAGTGTGAAAATATTATTCTAGTGTATTAGTTTCAAAGACTCCAATTTGAGGAGCTTAGGGACCAAGAATTGTGATGACGGCTAAAATGTCAGACAGGGGAGCATTCTGGATCATAAAATACAGAAGCTCAAAAAAAATATTTGGCTAAGATCACAGAGCTGAGAAGTAATAAAGCCAGGCTTCAAACTCAAGTCCCTCTTTGTCTTTCTGGTAAGCCACTGTGATAGAGATTAATCGAATATGGAACAAGTGAGGGAAAGGCATTAAAAATTATGTTCCCAATAAAGGGACAGAAACAAACATGTAATACTATGGAAAAAATAGGATATAAATTTTGTTAATAGCTTGTAACAAAAAAATTGTAAGACTTCTTTAAGTAGAAGTTTTAAAATGTCTGTAAAATAGTTAACCAAAAGGTCTATAGTAGTTGCCTCTTTAAAAAATTTACTCTGTATAACTTCATATTTTTCTACTGCGAACATTTTTATTTTTAAAATTATTTTATTGAAAGTTACTCTTTTTTTTTTTTAAACAAAGTAGAGTTGTGATTCTGATGTAGGGCAGTGACTCCCAGGATAATGAGCTCAGGATAGAGAGAATAGTAAGGGCAGGATTTCCTCTCCTTCTGTCCGCTCCACGCTCTCCTACTCCACATTCCCATTTTCTGTTTTTTTCTTCCACCATATACAGTAGTGTGGGCACATTGTCCAAGGGGACGAAGAAAGGCTTCGCCCCAGCCCTGAAGGGGGACTGTGTCCGCCAGGAGGAAGGATGGCCGTTTTCTCATTGGCAACCCCTCTGTTCTTCTTATTCTTGTACCTCTGTGCCGTGGTGGAAGTGGGGCCTCTAGTTGTGAGGTTCGTGGTTCTGATGGAGCGTTGGGGATAGTGGTAGTGCAAATGTACTAACCGTGCGCAGCTTGCCCAAGCTGGACAGCAACTCAAGTCCTGTACGAGTGCAGGGCAGTTTACAGGAAAAAGGTCTTTAATCAGGATACATGGTTTTTGCATTTAATCTTTCTATCAATAGTAGTAATGATGAAAAAATATTATAAACTAACAAAAACATTACTTTTGTATCATGAAAAATTAGTAAAAGATTCCATTCTTTGATTAACACTGCTTATTTAGCATTTGCATACTCCCTCATGTTCAACATCATATTTTTCTAGTTTGCTGCCAAATGTCTCCAATGAATATGTATATTCAGATATGTACGTATATCTGTTGCCTTTCTTGTTCACCTGTCTCTTCCCATTTGCACTATTGAACTGAAACTACTTTCTCCACTATCATCAATTACATGCCTTTTTTCCACAAATCAATGACCTTTTTACTGTCCTGTTTCTTGACTTCCCTGCTCTATGTGATATTCTTGACTTCCTCCAGCTTTATAAAATCGTCTCCTGCTTTAGTTTTTGCAGTTCTACAATACTTTTCCTCTTGCATATTCCTATAACACACATTCTCTATTTATAATTCTCATGTTGAACAATCAGTACTCAAGAAATATCATCCAAAAGTAACTTTATTATGTTTTTATCTTTTATCTTTCATTTCCTTTAATGACTTATCTGTAGAACTGGTCCTTTATTCCTCGATGGAATTTAAGCCAGTTCCCATGACATGTTAGTCATTTAAAAGTATGAATTGTTTTCCATTCAGTGTAATTTTGTGCCATCATCAATATAGCTATAAAGACTTTTAACTTTGTTTCAAGGTATGTCTTTTTCCCTTTCCCACTGCATAGAACAAAATCCTGCAGTGAGGGAGGTTATCTATCTTGATCTTTTCTCTTTATCCACTTTTGTTTTTAACTATGATTTTGATTCCCCTCACCCTCACCTGCTTCCATAGTGTTAGAGAGCAGGCAGATGTTTAAGGCCTATTCTGTCTCACTGATTACTTTCATTCGTTTTTCAATGACTACTGGGAACTTCTCACCTGCAGCATTTTTGACATAAGTCTATTCATCTCCACTCATGCCAATTACCTACTTGTCAGTCTGAAGGCATTCTTTTTCTCTGATCCCTACAGTTTCTTCAGAGCAGAATAATTCTTTCTAAAAAGTGGATCCCAATTTCAATAATGATAAATTTTGGATACTGATTAGTGTGATTTGTGAATAATATCATATATTTTAATTTATAATTCTGAAAGTTATTTTAAGATGAGGGCAGATGTATATTTTATTTCTATGCAAATGTTTAGAATTAATTTAAGCTAACAATAGTTCAATTCATTGCCTTGTTCATATACGCAAGCCTATTAGGTACTTTAGATACCAAGCAGAAGGATATGGACTGATTTACACAATAAAATCTGGAATACTGAACCACATCCTAGACCCTATGAATTCAGCTTTTTATTTGTCACTGTATCATTTGAAAGGAGACTAGCAATAAATCATTTCTTGTACATTTTGCTAGTCATAGAACAACGTGGCTAACATCACAAATGATAGATGATGGTGATGGCTTAAAATATTTCTGTGTATTAACAATAACAATTGACCTTTCTAAATAAAAAGACAAGATTTTCTACAAGTGGACAGTAGAAAATAATTCAGTATAACATCATCCCTACCAGGACCCTTAAGGAAATACAAAGGGTACCTCTGGATATTTTACCTACTATATAAAGGTGTTTCTATATAATGTGTGTATAACATGTTTAATACATATATAAGATTTACTATTCTTCAGGAATATTCTATTGATATGCTGTTTGTTTTATCTGATCTCTATAAAAAAACATTAAAGATATCTTTAACCGATTTGTTTGACATTTTGACAAACACACGAGAAAAAATACAATGCATAAATTATCTGTTTAACATAAGCATAATGATAAATAGTGTATCATGGGTGTTCCTTTGCACAAATGTAGGTACTATGATTATATCTAAGTGAACATATTTTCATTAAACACAAACTCTTGCATAAAGACGTATGTACCTATGAGATTACACAAATTTCAAAGAGCAAAATCCCTTGTGATGGGTACTAATAGGAATATTTTATTTATTATTTGTATTTTCATAGGTTATTGGGGAAGAGGTGGTGTTTGGTTAAATGAGTAAGTTCTTTAGTGATGATTATTGAGATTTTGGTGCACCCATCACCCAAGCAGTGTACACTACACCCAGTTTTTAGTCTTTTATCCCTCTCCCCCTTCCCACCGTTTCCTCCTGAGTCCTCAAAGTCCATTGTGTCATTCTTATGCCTTTGCATCCTCATAGCTTAGCTTCTACTTATGAGTGAGAACATGTGATGTCTGATTTTCCATTCCCAAGTTACTTCACTCAGAATAACAGCATCCCATCTCATTCAGGTCGCTGTAAATGCCATTAAGTCATTCCTTTTTATGGCTGAGTAGTAATCCATCATATATATATATATATATATATATATATATGAGATATATATAATTATATGACATATGATGGATTACATGTTATATATATCACAGTTTATCTGTGATTTACATACACACACACACACACACACATGCATATATACATATCACAGTTTCTTTACCCACCCCATGATTCATGGGCATTTATATTGGTTCCACATTTTTCCGATTGCGAATTGTGCTGCCGTAAACATGCATATGCGAGTATCTATTTCATATAGACTTTTTTCCCTCTGAATAGATACCCAATAGTGGGATTGCTGAATCAAATGGTAGTTCTACTTTTAGTTCTTTAAGGAATCTCCACACTGTTTTCCATAGAGGTTGCACTGGTTTACATTCCCACCAGCAGTGTAGAAGTGTTCCTGTTCACTGCATCCACACCAACATCTATTATTTTTTGATTTGTTAATTATGGCCATTCTTGCAGGAGTAAGGTGGTAGTGCATTGTGGTTTCAATTTGCATTTCCCTGATCATTAGTGTTGTTGTGCATTTTTTCATGTTTGCTGGCCATTTGTATATCTTCTTTTGAGAATTGTCTAGTTGCATCCTTAGCCCACTTTTTTAAGGGATTGTTTTTTTTCTTGCTGCTTTGTTTAAATTCTTTGTAGATTCTGGTTTTAGTCTTTTGTCAGATATATAGATTGTGAAGATATTCTCCCACTCTACTGGGTTGTCTCTTTACTCTACTGACTGTTCCTTTTGCCGTGCAAAGAGCCCATATAGCCAAAGCTAGACTAAGCAAAAAGAACAAATCTGGAGACATCACATTACCTGATTTTAAACTATACTGTAAGACCATAGTCACCAAAACAGCATGGTACTGTTAACAAAAACTGGCACATAGACCAATGGAACAGAGTCGCGAACCCAGAAATAAACGCAAATACTTACAGCCGACTGATCTTTGACAAAGCAAACAAAAACATAAAGTAGGAAAGGACGCCCTGTTCAACAAATGGTGCTGAGATAATTGGCAAGCCATGTGTCGGAGAATGAAACTGGATCTTCATCTCTCACCTTATACAAAAATAAACTCAAGATGGATCGTAGGAGAATGAAACTGGATCCTCATCTCTCACCTTATACAAAAATAAACTCAAGATGGATTGTAGGAGAATGAAACTGGATCCTCATCTCTCACCATATACAGAAATAAACTCAAGATGGATTGTAGGAGAATGAAACTGGATCCTCATCTCTCACCTTATACAAAAATAAACTCAAGATGGATCAAGGACTTAAATCGAAGACCTGACAGTATAAAAATTCTAGAAGATAACATTGGAAAAACCCTTCTAGACATTGGTGTAGGCAAAGATGTTAGGACCAAGAACCCAAAAGCAAATGCAATAAGAATAAACATAAATAGTAATAGGAATATTTTAAATTAACTCCATCATGTAGCCCATCTACAGAACTGACATGTGTATCTTAGGAAAGATATACTCTCTCACATGTGTATCTTAGGAAAAGTCTAAGTCAGTTATCTTATAATGCTTGTTTTTTAAATAACTTCTTGTAGATTGGCAAGTGATCTTTTGTGTTCTAAAATGATTGATACTGAACTTATACTTTCAATGCAACAGAAATACGATAGAATTTTAATCACTGCCTCCTTAACTACTATTTTTCACATACAAGTGCAGCAGTACTATCCTGTATTGTCAAACCAATAGGTAGCCAGGGCTCCAATCTCCTTTCCTGAGGTAACAGATATCTGAGATCTTCTGAAATTAGAGTATCTTCGTTGGCTAACGAAAGGTACTGAACTAAGTCATGAAGGGTGTCACTCTTTCTGCACAATTAGTTGGTGGGATGCTGTGTTGAAGAAGGAATGATTTCTGCAGGTTCCAATTGAATGGAGGTTCTTACTCCAATTTTGGCCAATAATCAGGTGGAAAATGGCTGAATTTCCTCAGAGACCTTCACTTTGTTCCCTAGTGACCTTTATTTTGGTTCTCCCGTAGTTCTAACTTCTAGGACACAGAGTTTTCTTTTTTCTTTGGCAAATTCTATAAGCTCCTATGGTGCTCTGTGGGGCTGCTCCTACACTCCTTCCCTTGGCAATTGTTAATCTGGGGTGACTCCCTGCCATATTATTAACATTTTTATCAGGGGTTTTCTCATGCCTCAAAATCCACTTTCACCATATTCTCTCAAATATGTCTTTTTTAAAATCCAAGCAACAACAACAAAACCATGTTTATTTTTCTTTCAAACATTCAAATTTCTCAATACTCAAAACTTGGAGATGTAAATATAGCATACATATACATGTACATATAAATATTTGTATTTCCTAACTTCTTCTGCAATAAAGAAAAGCAAGCAAAAAAAAAATTTAGTTTCCATCAAAAATAGCATGGGTGGGGAGAATGGAGAGAGACTGGTCAGTGGGATCAAAGTTACAGAGAAAGCAGAAGTAGTTCTGGCATTCTACTACACAGTAGAGTGACTATAGTTGACAATGTATTACATATTTCAAAATAGCTAGAAGAGAAAATTTTGGATGCTCTCACCACAAATAAATGATAAGTATTTGAGGTGATAAATATGCTAATGACCCTGATTTGATCATATTGACCCTGATTTGATCATTACAAAATGTATACCTGTATGGAAACATCCCACTGTACCACATAAATATTATACTTATGTATCAATTAAAACTGAAAGAAAATATATTAACAAGTGCCAGAAAAAGACATAGCTAGATGTGTATTCACTTAATTTACTGAAGGCTTTTTTGTGTTTCCTTAAGTTGCAGACATAATACTTTGTCACAGCCTTAATGCTTTGAATCAATACTCGTTTATTATGTAATGGTTCTGTAGGTTAGGATTCTACATGCAGTACAGCCTAGCTGCATCCTCTGCTTAAACACTCACAAGGCCAACATCAACATGGTAGTGCTGTGTTCCTCCCTGGAGGCTCTAAGAATGAATCTGCTTCTAAGGTCACACAGCTTGCTGGCCTTAATCACTTCTTGGCAGTAAGACCCAGGTCCATTTCCTTGCTGCTTGTCACCTGGGGTGGTCTTTGGTCCTGGAGGCTGCCTGCATTTCATTTTGCGCCTTCCATATGTCCTCCCACCGCAGGAATGGCAGGTTGTCTCCCTCTCACACTTTCAGTCTCTCTGACTTCCGCCACATCTATCTGACCACAGCCAGAGAAAATTCTCTTCATTTTAAGGATTCATGTGATTAGATTGGGCCTACCCAGATAATCCACATATTTTAAGGTCCATAGTCTTCACTGCTTCTGCAAAGTCCCTTTTGCCATGGAAGGTAACACAGGTTCCAGGGATCAAGGCATGGACACTTTTACGGAGTCATGCTGCTTACCACAGAAGGCATTCTAATTAAGATACCAAAATGGAACCCATCATGTTTTATTATATAAAGCTTTGCATCTTCTGTGCCTCCAAAACACAATAATAACCAAAGCAAATGATCTGTGAAAATCCATGTGCCACATACATGAGAAAGAGTTAATATCATTAATCTCTAACGAACTTTTAGAAAACAAGCAAAGATAAACCATATTTCAAATTGGGAGCAGGGGAGAAACCTTTTATTTCTAGATTTATTTTTAAAAAGATTCAGATTTTGGCTAAGAATGCTTTTTATGGTTCAAGCTCATGTTCTTGAATATGTAAATGATTATCATTTTATAATGAAAAAGACAAGTGTTATCTTGAATGTCTCATAAAACAAAAAATAATCATATGAAGTCATTACTGTTTTTAAAATTACATGTTTAATATTTGTGAATTATTAAAGAATCGATTTTCATTACAGAAAATAAGGCATAGAATAGATTAGAAATAAGAATATAGATAATTCATCTATTAGGAAAGAAATAGTCTTTTTATAATGTTCATACAAAAACACTTAAAATTGGGGATCACAGTGTAAGCAGTGTTGATAACCTTCCTTTTCAACGTTGAACACTGTCCCAAGTACGGTGCTTTATAAACATTTATTGAGTACCCTATGTGTTAAGCTCTATTTTAAGCACTTTGGATATATTAATATTAGTATAGGAAGCAAAGATTTCTGCCTGTGAAGAGCGCACATTCTGTCACAATACCGAAAAACTTCTTATGATATATTGCACTGTGAAAAAAATAGATCATAGAACAGTATTTGCTGTATGATCCTAATTTGTAAATGTGCTTAAAAAATAGAAACAATCACCATACAGTAAGTCATTGGCATAATATGTTTAGCCAACTGGCTTGTATTTTTATTGGCATTATATTTCATAAATCTTAAATAATAAAACTTTTAGAAATAAATTTGCTCCTAAATGTTTGCACTCTTTCTTTTAAGTAAGAGAAATTACATTCTTATGCAAAAGAGTAAGGATCGCATACTCTTTTGGGTAAGAGGAATCATGAGAATCACAATGTGTGAATAGTTTGAGAGCTTTAGATAGATGTTGCCAAGATGACCTGTAGAAATAATGACCCACCATCAACTCCCACAGCCCCGTGTGCGTCTGCCTGTTTCTCTTGCTCATAAACACTACTCGACACATCTACTGATAATAACAATTACTGCTACGTGTGTTTACCATATGTTGTTTTTCAAATTTTAACATCTCTGAAATTTGGATGCATACCCAACGGAATAATTTAACTTTTTTTTCTTTTGTAGAGCTCTATGAAATAATGGGTTGTTTTATAATCCATGGCATTTTAGATTTTTAAAAATCCAGTAACACATAAATCCTAGTGCTGTATTTGTGAATATTAATCATAATTATTCAAAATCTATCTAATGCTGTTAAACATTTTGAAGTATCACTGGAACATGGTGTGCTGAATGTTGCCATAGATTTCTGATTAACTTCCTAAGAAAAATCTTATTTTCCATGGTGGTATTGAGGAATTAGAAACACAGACGACCTGTTCTAATTGCTACAAATCAGTATTACTTGTTCTATATTTTAAAGAGTATGTAGGAGAAAAAGAGAACATGTCATCAGAGTTAATAAGAACCTTTAAAAAAGGAAAGAGATTTTAGGAAATAAATGAAAAAAAAATTAGCTGCAACCAAGAACATTTGTTTTTTATGTAGGAAGTGTATAACATCTTTTTTTTAAAGAGGATTTTACTGATTTTGTCTGCTTTATGCTACTATGTGCTATGTTTTACTATTAAATATTTAAAAATAATTACATGCCAAATAAACTACTATTGTAATTGGTTTTCACAGTTACACAATTGTCACCATTTTTTATGTTTAGAAGCAAATATTTATCTAGTTAATTGTCTAGAATTAAGAAAGTTGAAAAGGCATCAATTGCTTCAAATGATCAATAAGGCTAAAGAAATGGTCCACTTTCTTGAAATTAAATATATAAATATTAAAATTGAATAAAAATTTTGCCATAAAACTAAAAATACTGTATTTGAATATAATATTACAAATTCTAACATTAAAGTGTTCCAAGTCTTAGATTCTCCAAATGAAGATACAAAGAGTTTGAACCCAACTATAAGAAATAACTCATAAAATGCTTTCAAAATGAATAGAGAAGTTCTGGCTCATAAGTCTTCATTATAATCAACTAAAATGATGGCATGGATGATTAACATATTTAGAAAATATATTGATGCAGCTCCCCTAACATTTCATTTGTCTTTTTACTTTTTTCTCTAATTAACAGAGGACTGGTAGTAGAAGTAATATAATTGCCAACCTTCATAAACATGGATATTTTAAAAAATAATAGTTTTAAAGTAATTCCTAATCATTTCTGTGCAAGTTTAAGGAATATATTCCTTAGTTTTCTGTCTTTCACTAATGAGATAAACTTGATCATCAAAGTCTGAGTAATCAAAGAACTACAATATTATAGAAAATTCCCACCTAAACCATAAAATTTGAATTGGCAGATGAAGTGGCTATGACTTCCATTACTCCCTTGCCTAAGTTAATTGGCTGTTTTCCCAGGAAGATGTCCTCAGTTTTTCCTCTGAGTAATTTGAATGACCATTCTAAATATGGGTACTGTCAAAATAAAAAATGTAAACCAGTAGAAGTAAATGTTGCTATGAATAAAGGAACTGAGTGAACTGAAATCAATAGGTCGTTTACAAAGAAATTTATTCTTTCTTTTCTCTTCCAGTCCTGGTCTAGAGGTTAGTCCTTATCGCCGCCTCTGGTTACAAACTTTGCAGGTCCCATAGCTTCCCTGGGTATATATTTTTTTCTATTATTGATACATAATATTTTATGTATTTAGGGGTACAGTTGAATGTTTGTAATAAACATGTATGGAATAAATAAGTATTGAATGTGTTATGAGATACCCATCACCTTGCAACCGTGTCTGTCATTTCTATGTATTGGTATCATTTCAAGTTCTCTTTTCTTTTTTTTTCTTTTTTTTGAGATGGAGTTTTGCTCTTGTTACCCAGGCTGGAGTGCAGTGGCGCAATCTCAGCTCACCGCAACCTCCGCCTCCTGGGTTCAATCAATTCTCCTGCCTCAGCCTCCCGAGTAGCTGGGACTACAGGCGTGCGCCACCATGCCCAGCTAATTTTTGTATTTTTAGTAGAGGCGGAGTTTCACCATCTTGACCAGGATGGTCTCCATCTCCTGACCTCGTGATCCACCCACCTCGGCCTCCCAAAGTGCTGGGATTATAGGCGTGAGCCACCGCACCCGGCCTCAAGTTCTCTTTTATATGACTTTGAAATATACAAGATACTGTTGCCCCATATAACCACTTTAGTCTGTTTAACAAACATTAAAACTTATTTCTTCTATCTATTTATATATTTGTACCTATTCATCAACCTCTCTTTATCTACCCATACCAACCACCAACCCATCCCAGTCTCTACTGTTTATCCTTCTATTCTCCATGAGATCAATTTGTTTAGCTCCCACATATGAGTAAGAAGATGAAGTATTTGTCTTTCTGTGACTGGATTATTTCAGCGTAATGACCTACAGTTCCATCCATATCCCCCGAGCAACAGTATCAGCATCACCTGGGAACTTAGTTTGCGAAATGCAAACTTTGGATCCCACTCCCCAGCTAGTGAATTGCTGAGACCTCTAGCCTTTCTGATGTATTCTGAAGTTTGAAAGGCATTGTAATATCTCATAGTTAGATAGAAGGAAGCAAACTGGTATTTTTGGGGTAGCCATTGGGAATCAGTTACCATAGTGGGCACTTCAATTAAATCACCTATTAATAATTCTAGAAGCAGCTGAGTGCAGTGGCTCACGCCTGTAATCCCAACACTTTGGGAGGCCAAGGCAGGCGAATCACGAGGTCAAGAGATCGAAAACATCCTGGCCAACACGGTGAAACCCCGTATCTACTAAAAATACAAAAATTAGCTGGGAGTGGTGGCACGCGGCTGCCTGTGGTCCCAGCTACTCAGGAGGCTGAGGCAGAAGAATTGCTTGAACCCAGGAGGCGGAGGTTGCAGTGAGCTGAGATCGTGCCACTGCACTCCAGTATGGCGCCTGGTGACAGAGTGAGACTGTTTCAAAAAAATAATAATAATTCTAGAAGCATATAATTCTGTGTCATTAGCAAGCCCCTCTCCTGTCTAGATCTATGCCAGTGGGCAAGTAATTTAATTTTTCTGTGCCTAAGTTAGTCTATAAAATAAATATAATAAAAGTGCCTACCACTTAGAGTTGTTAGAAGGATTATATAGGTTAGTATATTAAAATCCCTAAGACACATGTAATATGTACATTGTTTGCTTGTATCATTACTATTAACTCACATATTATTAACAATTATTATTGAGGCCTCTGTAAGTTAAGTAACTTGCCAATTGTAATACAACTAAAATAGTAGAACCCTGAAGTTGATTACAAGGTTATTTTCCTCTAAAATAATTTTTTGTCTTTCCTCTTTACAACAATTACATTTGCACAACACATTTTGCTGCCTATATATACATACATTCCCCTTTTTTATATTTTTCAACACTGCTATGATAGACCGTCTTCCTTAGTTCAACATCACAGGAGGGAGTGATGCCTTATGCTCTCCAGTATCTGAAATGATACTTAGGAACATAGATGTTCAATAAATACTTTCTAATTGATGAGGAAGAATAAGATCATGACCAATTACTTCTTCAAACACTGATAAAATGGAATAAATTTGATATACTAATAAAATCAGAGATGTAGAAATCATGTTATGGTAATATATCTCTTTTTTCCCCTTCTGTTTTTGACAGGCATATGTCAGAGTAGCCTAGGTCTGTACACAGGGCTCAAAATTTAGATGTTATCTAACTAAATCCCTTTTATTTATCAATGTGCAGCATATTTAGCATAAATGGTAGAGAAACAAGTATTTATAGGTTTTTCTATTTTTAAAAAGTGGTATTTAGGTTATGGAATAAAGCTGTTTCACCTCATAGAATCATAAGAAATAATGTTGTGTCTTGAGATTAGCTAAATTATCCTGAATACATTTTGCATAGGTTTCATATTGAGCAATTGGCAACTTAGAAGAAACAATCATGTTCAATGAAATATTTTTATTATTAAAAAGTGTCTTGGTACATAAAACTCAGCTCATAAGAATTAGAATCTTACTCTGTACTTATGACTACACAATAATTCATTATGTCAATTATACTGGGTTTTTTTTTTTTGGTATTGGCAAGTGTTTATTAAACCAATAAACTCTTTAATGTTATACTCTTCCTTTGTTATAGAAGGATGAGACAATCCGATCTCAAAAACCAAATAATGTAGTATAGAACAAAACTACTGGCTGAATTGAGGGATGGCCCTGTGATTGGAAGGGGAAAAGAAAAATGAGAGAAGAGAGACTGAATATAAAAATGGTTAACAGCCAGAACATATGTGACAAAACTCTGACCTACCACCTTCACAGCAACTAGCCCAGGAAACCAATGCACAGCCTCTGCAATTGGTTCAGAATGGCCAGGACTTTGGGGACATTTTCAGGTCACTGACTACCAACTTCCGGAATTTTTACCCCCTTCTTCCAACACAGAATCAACCAGAGAAAGCCAAATATACTTCCCAAAGCAATCCCATAGGTTGCTCTGCTTCTAGTTAGCCTGCTTCCAGTTTCTCCACGTTAATTTATCTCCAGTCAGAACGCATCTCAAGTGTCCCCTTTTTATTCACCGTTAGGTTTTCCTGCTCTCCACCTGCCTTTGAGTCTCTGGCAAATGCAAATGATGAATGGCTGATTTCCTTGCTGTAGCCAACTGCAAATAAATAGTATCTGTTTATTCACATCTGGATAGTCTTTGTTCATTTTCATGAAAACAACAGAGGTAGAATTGCTGGGCTTGAAAAGTGATTGGATGAAGTGGTGAAAAGAAAGGGAAGAATCAGTAATGACTAACCTTTACGTTTGTGTGAATGACGAGTTAGAAGTGTCACTAACAGAACAATCCGAGGAGCAGGGTGGGTTTTATTGAGAAGGGGATAAATTTTATTTTGGAAATTTTGAATTCAAGGTAATTGTGCAATATATAGGTAGAAATACCTAGCAAGAAGTTTGGGAATGTAGCAGCACCAAGACCAGAAATACATTCAGGTCTAGTAATACTAATTTGGAAAGTTAAGATGTAAATTGAAAATGAAAATTATAAAGATGAAGATTGCAACCAAGTGTCAAAGTGTAAGTTGAGATAGGAATAAGTAGAAGGAGGACAGGATCAGAAAATATATTCATACCTTGATTCTTGCATTAAACTCAAATATCCCTCAGCACAGCTATGTCCCTAGGCATTGTGTCTGCCACTGAAATAGTCAGGCTGTTAAACTGTCTGTACTGGGAAGAAAAGAAAGTAAAGACAAAGACAAAAAGATGTAATCATGAGAATATAAAAACAAAAATGATAATAATCCAAAACTAGAAAGCAGTTTTGTAATTCTTGGAAAAAGAGAATTTCATAAAGGAAGAAGTGGTTAACAACTACTGTGTGCTGTCAATGTTCCAGGGTGATGATGGCTTTCAAAGGAACATGGAATTTGATGTCTTGGCACCATTGTAGATGTTCAATAAGGGACATCATTAGAGTTTTTTGGGGTGAAAAATAGGTTGTAAATCATAAGAAGTGTAGAGTATCTGCACAAGAAGAAAATAAAAGACAGTTTGAAGACTCAGGATGGTCAAGGGCAAAGTTCTCCAGGAGATATAAGCCTTGACATTACAGGTTGAAAATAAAGATCAAGTAGAGAATGAGAAATTGGTTATTATTAGAAAAAGCATAAAGTGTGCATGTTAATTCAGGACTGAAAAGAGGGAATCAAAGCAAAAATAAGAGGAGATAGATCCTTTCTTGGAAATAAAGTGATAGAAAAGGAATGGATGAAGATGCATGTGGATTTTTAAAGTGTTGAATAAAAAAGTCGAAGTTGCTCTCATGAATAACTTTCATCCACTTAATATGTGCACAAGTCACATCATAGCAGGAGAGAAAAGCAGGTGCAGAATAGGAGGGAGTTGGAAATATTTCACTTTAGTGGATGCAGCATTAGGAATGTAATGGTTAGGTAATTGTAGAGAAATAATAGTGATGGTGAAACATGAGCAGCATAGAGGTCTAGTATGGCAGCACAGCAAATGATAATAATAGTAATGGTGATGGAATCAAAAGGTTTAATGTAGTAGCTTTCTTTTCCAAAAATCAAAAGTTTGAGAGGGTTTTGTGAAACATTATCTAAATGAGATGGGGTAGATTTGAGTGAGGGGAGATTAAGAGAAGACAGAGGTTGTAGGACACTTCATATACAGGAACTATTTTTGAGATAAACCGTAGCTTAGGAAGTTGTACGTAGCTTGCTAGCATTGCTAAAATGAAGCTTCAGATATGTGTTTCTGAGATGGGGCTTGAGATTCCATATTTCTAACAAGACAGAACTATCGGTGAGAATCTGTAGTTCAACAAAAATCTCAGGTGACTTTTATGTGCATTTAAGTTTTCAAGGTACCACTGTATACTTTGCTTTGCCTCTGAGTTGGCAGTTGGCAAGAAAGTATGGTAAGGATGAAGGAAGAAGAGAATACAGAATACTTTCAGGGCTTGATTAAAGTAGCCATCACAGCAAGTAAGAGAGAAAGGGACTAGTGCCACCCAAATGCTGCTGTGTATTTTCGGAATAGGGAGTGATAAGGATCTGCTAGTCATAATGGCAACTAGAAGACCCTAGTCTCCAAGCTTATCTGAGCTGCTGCAACAGTTGAAGTGAAATGAAAATGAATGTTGCCATAGTTACAATGAATCTACATAAAGGCTATACTAATCCTGTGAACTTACACACAGACTTTCAGCTTTTCCAATATGACTGTCTCCAGAAATGAAAGGATCATTATATTATGCTATGAGTTACAATTTATAATTTTAATTTCTTCTTAAATGCATAGGTATCTATAACAAGGCAGATTTTATGATGAGCATTATTAGTTCTTTAAGCTTTACCAATTAGTGTGGCTCATTGTCAACTAGGGAAAATTATGACAATGTCACTCATAAAATAGAGTTCAGAGGATGTTTTTGGAATGCACCCATTTATAGTTTGAGGTTTTTGTGTCAATCTTTTCAACACAACATCAAAGATTTTAATAAGATTTTCGTGTTTTGAATAATTTAGAGAGGCATTTTTCAGAGTAGTCATGCCTCAGAGCCAAAATATTAACCCTAAAGGCATAAAATTTTTCAATTAAGAGACATGAATTACCACTTGTTAAATGGATTGTTTAATGTTATTTTGATATATAATTGATGCCCAAACTCTTTATAGTCATTATTTTCATTTTATACCTTTTTTTTTTTTAAAGAATGAAAGAGAGAAAGAAAGAGGAGGAGATTTTAGAAAAAGAGAGAAAAGGAGAAAGAAAGAAACAGCAAAAGAAAGAAAAGAGAAGAGATTTTAGAAAAAGAAAAGGAGAAAGAAAGAAACAGCAAAAGAAAGAAAAAAGAATGAAAGAGAAAGAGGAAGAGATTTTAGAAAAAGAGAAAAGGAGAAAGAAACAAACAGCAAAAGAAAGGAAAAAAAAGAATGAAAGAGAGAAAGAAAGAGGAAGAGAAAGAGGGAGAGAGAATGGGATTCTTGTTTAATTGCCCAGGCTAGAATACAGTCTAAAAATGGGGATTAAAAACCTCTTTTATGCCAATAATTGTGTTTAACAATGGAGACAGGAAGGAATAGGGGATGAAAATAACAAACAAGCAACCAACCAATATTTTATTTAAACCTGTGAAATGCTATGCAATTTCTGGGGAGTGATTTACTTCCAGTTATATGGTCACTTTTAAAATAGGTATAATGTGATACTGAGAAAAATGTATGTTTTGTGGATTTGTGGGAGGAGAGTTCTGTAAATATTTGTTAAGTCTAGTTGTTCCAGGTCTGAGTTCAAGTCCCGGATATGCTTGTTGATTTTCTATCTCGTTGATCTGTGTAATATTGACAGTGTAATGTTAAAGTCTCCCACTATTATTGTGTGGGGGTCTAAGTCTCTTTGTAAGTCATTAAGAACTTGCCCTATGTATCTGGGTGCTCCTGTAATGGGTGCGTATATATTTAGGATCGTTAGCTCTTCTTGTTGCATTGATCCTTTCACCACCATGTAATGTC
>PVKP010017785.1:0-45445 GCA_004027715.1 Plecturocebus donacophilus | reverse complement strand
TTTTTTTTTTTATTGCATTTTAGGTTTTGGGGTACATGTGAAGAACATACAATATTGTTGCATAGGTACACACGTGGCAGTGTAATTTGTTGCCTGCCTCCCCTTCACCTATATCTGGCATTTCTCCCCATGCTATCTCCCCGCAACTCCCCACCCTTCACTGTCCCTCCCCCCACACTGTCCCTCCCCTATTTCCCCCCAACATACCCCAGCGTTACGCTGAGATAACCTTTCTTAAACCCTCTTTTCTAATTTATGGTGAATATCATCTATCTGCATTTGCAAATCTTCTCTCTTCTTGGATCATGACCTTAACTCAGGATATTAAATTTTAACTTAGAGATTGATAGTCACTTTGTGGCACAAAATTTTCTGCACATGGAATCTCAAAATTTTTTGGGAAAGTGCCTACTAACCTCAATGCATTTAGGTGGCAAAAATGCATTGAGATGACAAAAATACTCACCCTTCACATACAGATGTGCAAAACAAATGTGGCTACTTAATTTTCTTGTAATTCATCTTATTTTCCTCATAGGGACCGATTTGCTTCATAGTTCTCTTAAGTCACCACATTATCAAATTTTCTCTCTTTCCTTTGCCCCTTTCCAAGGTTGTGTCTGGGTATAATTTATGTTATCTCATGGTGGCAGAGGAAGAAGTCTCTTTAGATCTATACAGAGTTAAAGGAACTTGCTGGTTCAGCTGGAGAGTGGCCAGACTGTTTTGCTTCCCAAACTGGTTGCTACTATACTACAGCAAGTCCTATCTTGTACCCCCAACTGGAGCCTAGGACCCTGGATAATTTTCTAGAGTCTCAAACTTTGAGTCTACAGTGGCTTTTTTTTCAACTGAAGAATTTTGCTGTTTTACTGTGTTCTAAGCATCCCTGGGCTCCTTTAACTAGGAAAAATGGGAATTTTAGGGTTCCATTCAGATGACAGAAAACAAGAAGCCTTCTAGGAGCCTACTGCCATGACCATCATCCCATTGTCACTGACTTCTGGTTGGAAACAGGAAAGTACAGTAGCTCTCCCTATTAAAGGTTCCCACTAGTAGAGACACGGATACTTGCTAAAGCCCTTATTACCTTCAAAGTCCTATGGCTCCCTGATCCTATCAGAATGCTTATCATTAGATCCCTCTCTATTGTAACTTGTCTCTAAATCAAGGGGTTTGTGGAACAAGAGTCTTAGAATTCATCTTCCTTAATCAATATTAGATTCCTCTCTCTCCCCCTCCCTCCAAATCACCTAGGACTGGAAGGGATAGACTTTTCTAAGCAGTCCCTTAAGAACTTCCTTTAATACAAAGGTATTATCAGACAAGAAAGGGTAGATTTTGGGCTTTTTGCTTTCTACATACCACATTCTATACACTGACTGTAGCTTCACAGCTGTCTTAAAATGGAAACTAGAATGTGGAAGAGCGATAAATGAGCCTACATTGAGAGGTGCATCAAATATTAGCTACACTCGTATATACGTAGGTGATTATTTCAAATTGCATGGTAGGAATACAATGTCTGAAATACACTGTCTTCCCTTTTGCTTGTCAAAGTATGAGCTCTTAATTCAGTATGAACTAGGTTAAAAGCTTAGTTCCTGTGATTTATGCTGTAGGCCCCTGGCAAGCACCCTTGAGAAAGATCATAACTGCCAGCCATCTTTTGCACCTCCATAGGGATCAGCCTTTTCTAGAGATTCCACGATGGAAAGGGGAGGAGGAAGTGCAGGTCACTCAATTCCAAAGGGGAGGAAAGAGCAAAGAAAGGAGAGGCAGAGAAAGGCTCACTTCTCTACCTTTGCCTTGTGGCAAAAGCTTCCTTGGGGCATCTTCCCACACCCACTATCACAAGTTTTCCTGTTGGGAGATGCCTAAAAGATTATGTTCTACAAGTGAGAATTAGCCATGCTGTGTGGCAGGATAATTTTCAGGGTCCACCTTGGTTAGTTCCCGTTCTTAAACTCTTAGGTGGCTTCATTTCTTTGTCCCAGGGAAACTGTCCTATTACTGACAGTGGTCAATCAGCCTGGAGTCTTTGCTGTTTGTCCTTATGCTGATAATTAGCTAATCTTTGCTTGAGCACTAAGTAGGTATCATTGACTGATATATGTATCTAATTGAAGAGATAATCCCTTTGAACCTTTTGTCTCTAATATTGAGAGTATTCAGTCAACAGACATTTATTGTGAGACAGCTATATAGCAGGCATCATTTTGTCCTAGGAATGCAACAGTAAACAATGTAAGCAAATGTCCTGTCCTTATGGGACAGCTATATAGCAGGCATCATTTTGTCCCAGGAATGCAACAGTAAACAATGTAAGCAAATGTCCTGTCCTTATGGGGGTTTCTCCTAGTGGGGACAGACAATAAACAAAACACCTAAGTAAGTTATGGAGTACATTACAGAAAGAAAAGTCCTTTGAAGACAAATCAGGGAAGGGGGGTGGTGTGGATTTTACATAGGTGGTTAGAGGCAGCCTCTGATATTTGAGCAAAGACTTGAAGCCATGCAGATGTAAGATTTAATTGACTAAAAATTGTTTATACAGAAGAATTTTTGAAACCTAATTTCATCCAGGCTCCTAATTTTATAAATTAGCAAACTGAATTTTGGTAGGAAGAAGGCAAAAAATCTTACGCTTATGGAACATTGTATCAGGTACTGATGCTCCCAAAGTGAGAAGCAGTGATGAAATCTGCTAGTACTTTGAGTAGTCTAATTAACCAATAAATTTTAATTTGATTCATGTGTAGTGATAAATGTATGATAGAGTGTTTCCAAGCACAAAGAAGTAACAACTAAGTCTATCCAGGAAGGTTAGGAAAAGATTTCCTATATTTTAGTTGGGTTTTGAGGGATAAGCAGAAATTCACCAGAAGAAGAAGCATTTGAGGCAGAAGAAAAAGGACATACAAAACACAGAGGTAAGAGTATTGTGCATATTTAAACAACAAGTGTTATGCTGTTCATACTGGGATTGTCTGTCAAAAGAGAAATCTGAAAAATAGAAGTAAGCCAGATCATTAAGGGCTCTGCAAGGGCAGCATTTAAAGATATGCCTTTTCTGTTGCTGATGGAGAATCTATGAGAAATTTTGAATATAGAGCTGAGTTATAGATTTGAGTTTATTATAAATTACTCTGGGAGGATCACTGTATAGAACAGATGTAATGGTGATTGAGACACCGGATATGAAGCAGCTGCAATAATCCTGTGACAAATGATGAGGGTTTGGACTAACAGAGATGGGGATGAAAAATAAGGGCATAATCAAGTGCATGTTAGGTTATGGAACTGATGGAGTTGGTGATTCATAGAGGCATGGTGTGAGGGAAAAGAGTAAAAGGAGGAGGAAAGGGCAGAGAATGGATTTCTGCTATTTTATGGCTCAGAGCACCCCTGGTTGGGTGCTGCTTAGCTGTCACGACTTGGTGACAAAGTTAATAAAAGGGAGTTCAAAGGAAGGTTCTGGGCTTTGCTGGCACAGCCTTTAATGAGTTTGCCCCCAGAGAATGTTCAGAATGTGGTAAAGGTTAACTCTATGGAGCAGTCTGCAATTTGCTCTGTGAGCTTCAAGAAATAACACTGTCACCATCTTGTAATTCTTGGTAACTGCTACTCATTGTCATGTTGAAGGAGTGCTCCATATGTCTGGAAGTGTTTGTGTGTTCTGACATTAGTTGTTAGGCCATTTGTTGCAATTCTGAGGTATGCCTGCACAGAATCATGACGTTACATAGGATCTACTGTAAACCGAACTTTACTCTCTTGGAATACAGTGATCAGATAGGACCCCATTGACAGCAATACGAATCAATATACTGCTGAGAAGAAACCCATGTGTTGAAGATGTTGAAAAGCCAACACAGCCAGTAATGTGGGGAAGTGGCCTGGGTTCAAATCTTGGCTCTGACACTTGGTAGGTATGAGACCTTGGAGAAGTTTCTGAACTTCTCCATGCTTCAGTTTCATGAAGGTTTATTGTGTGGATTAATTTAGAAAACATATGCAAATATCTAACAATAATGGGCAATGAGTATATGGTAGTCCCTGTTCTGGCTTCTTTTATGAGGATTGGTTTGGGAAAGGGAAGGAGTACTTTTCTGGTACATGATTAATAGCAAACTCATGTCCTTTGTGCTCTGAAGTCACATTCCAATCTCTAGCAAAGGGCCTGATACACAGTAATTGTTTAGTAAAGATGCTGAATAAACAAGTGAATAAGTGAATTGCAATCCTTTGGACATATGCCTGATAAAGTACTCCGGTACTACTATAAAAGGAGTCTTGGTAGAATCACAACAGCAACAGAAAGGCAAAGCGATAGTATATTTGGGAGTCATCAATTTCACTTGATCTCTGGATGGCAATAAGAGTGGCTTCATTGAAATCTTTGGCATTGTTCAATAATCTGTATCTTCAAGAAAATGTTTGGCAGATACAGCATTTCTCCCCTATCCCACTTCTCTACACTCTGCTTGCCTGAATAGCCCAACAAAGCTTGCTTTTGGGATCTAAACCCTAATACTTCTCATGGGTGGCACAGGAGCAGTGAGTCAGCCATAGGAATGGAAGCCAAGTGGACATGTGTTGAAGGAAAAGGATCAGGTAATCAATCAGTCACCTGGCATTTGCTCAAGTCTTCTCCACTGAGGGAGATGCTAAAAAAGGCAGGGCCCCTTCTCTCAATTTATGAATCAGTTAGGGAGAAAGGACTTTCAGAATAATACACGGAAAACAAGGTAAAATGGCAATTAGAAATAAAAATAAGCCCACATTGAGTAAACACAAACTGATCATGATGATGCAATCTTCTTTTATTCTCATGTCTAGAATGGGAGCCATAAGAGTCTACTTGTTTGTAGATAGAGAAATGAGCATCTGACAGCAGGATTTGGAGTTGAAGCAAGGAAAGGCCCATGTTCTGTTCCTTCTGACTAGAAAGCACGTCACTGTCTTTCAGTGGTTATGAAAACAACAAGCTTCTGGTAGAATTGCCACAATGCAGCATTCCTCTTTTTAATCCTTCCACCCACCCCAGGACACTCATATACTCTCCAAACCACCCAATGTACCGCTCTGTTATCCTCCCACTTGAAGGGCTGCCCTCCTATATTTAGGTTCATCTCTCTCTGAACATTCAAAGTCAAAGCGTGCCCCTGTCATAATAGCATCTGTGACCTACTCCTTATCTTCTTAGGACCATACTCTTTGCAACATTGAACGTGCATATTTGGCATTAATCTGCAATGGTGACTCCTAATAATTTAAGGTAACATTCTCACTTTCACAGAAGCCTCCAACACTTTAGGCAGGAGGGAATATTTTGGGGCACAGCTTTGGGTGCAGGAGGGTTGATCTGAGTACCCTCCCAATTCAATCAAGGGAGTAGCCACCTGCTTAACTCTGCCTTTAGCAGCCAAGACCCAGGACATTTAAAATCTATAGAGTTCTCGGGTCCTGAAAAAAATGTAGCTCCCCAATCTATCCCTGCCATGTGATTTAATATAAAAAATAATGTAAAACTGAAAAATAAGGAGGTACACTACTAATAATATTTTAATTATAAACATGGCAATTATTTTAATGCCTTGTTAAAGTAACAGTTACTATTTTTGCATGCTCAGCCTGCCTGATTGAAAACCTAACTAGCACCAAACAGACCTTATGGAGTGATTTGGCAGCCTACTATTGCCTCTAGTAGAACTAATGGCTCATATTAGGAGTAAGGGACTGGGTGGGGAAAGTTTATCAACCAACCTCTCAACCTGCTGAACTCAGCTCAAAGGAAGGGATGTTGCTGGCTTCACATTAACATGGTCCCCACTGTGCAAGGAAGGAGTGGTGGGACCACAGGTTGTTGCAGGCCTGTTAGACACTAATTTCTACATTTTCATTCAGGTTTGAGGGCCATGTTGGCTATGTGGACCATAACAGCATGCTCATTCCTGCAGCCTCTGATCAGTAGGCTTTTTGTCTCCTTGGATGCCAGAGCTTCTCAGGAACTATTCCAGAGCAATCAGTCATCACTGACTTAGACTGCTTTTGAGCCATGCCACCTGCGGGCCTTCAGTGGAGTCTGCTCTTCATTATCTTTCTAGGAAGCCACCTGTGTAAGATTTTTTTTTAAAGTTAGGGGCTCCAGGAAGGCCATTTCAACATAGCAGAGAATGATTAACTTTTGTTCTTTATTAAAAAAATGCATCAGCATTATTTTAAAAAAGGGACACTTTAGCACATATTAACTCTTCTATCCAGACACAAGGTGAGTGCCCTTGTTTACACCTTTTCTGTATCCAGCTAAACTATCTCACTTAACTTTCAGAGTCTATTATTCCCATTTTATAAAGAACTGAAGCTCATGGAGATTAAGTAATTTCCCAGGTCATCCATCAAGTGACTCAGTATGGATTGAATTATGATTTGCCTAACTGTAAAGGCTCTGCTCTTTCTTCTCCATGCCACCAGGCAAAAACACCATTCCCGTGACTTTTTCTTAATCAATTTCAAGTAAATTATTTCCATGAGACTGTCTAAGCACCCCTTAAAACTCACCTTTAAAACAAAAAGACAAAGTACAACAATATGTAGCCATCAAGGGAACTTCTAGAAATGTAGCATAGGGACCCATTCATATGAGAATCTGAGGGAACAATGGAAAAGGGAAGGAAGATTGTCAAACCTACTAAATCCATAGGTTACTTGGGCTTGATCCAATACTTACTGGATCTGAATCTCTGGAGGCAGGTCTCAAGAATTGTTATCTTTATCAAATACCCCAAGTCATGCCAATGCAAACTAAAAACACTGTTCCAGAGGGATGCCTGATGAGGAAGAATTAAGATCTTGGGGTAAAATCTAATTTCTATACATTTTTTCAAGATTTGAATGGGAAACAGCTTTTTGTTTTAAGGATTCTCTGGAGTGCCATCCAGTGCAATGCTCATTAACTGTTTGTTACTGTTGAAGAGAGATGTTGTTTCTCTGTGCACTTACATGTAGCACTGGAATTGAATGGAATGGCCTAGCTTTTTCAGGTCTGTTCCTTTTTGTTGGTATGAAGGAAACAACAACAACAAAAATGTCATGTCCCTCAGATCTTGCTGTAAGAGTCAATAGATCTGGCAAAGACTCTCCTTCCAAAGACAAGTAAATGGAATTATGCAGATTGGATTGGCAAAGTAATGGCTCCTGAAACAAACCCAAAATCTACAGCCACCCACCAAATTGCATAAAATGGAGCTGTGGGCCAGAGACAATACATTGCAGTCCCAAATGCAATTAAATAAAATGCTGCCAATACAGCTGTTGGTATATCACTGTAGCTTGTAAAACAATTGGTTATTTTTTCAGTACTGAAGAAGGTCATATGCTTTATCAGAGTACTGTCAATATTATTCTTTTTCAAGAAGCCAAATATAACAGAAAGGGTAAAAAAAATCAAATAAGGCCAAAGAAGGTAGGGCCATAGCTATTACGTGTTTAAATCAGAGACTTGAACTTTATTATTTAAAGAAATGATGTAAATCAGATGATTGGAGAAATTTCACTATCACTGAATAACATAAGCTTCCAAAATGATGCCAGGAACATTACATTATTTTTTCACTCTTCACAAAACTCTGTGGAGCAGGGATTGTCTTCATCCATGTTTTGCTAATGAGGAAACCAGGTGGAGTGAAGGTAAGTTCCTTGCCTGTGGCCACATGGGGAGGGCTCTGGCCCTGGAGCCCAGTACTGAGCTGTGACTTTGTTTATCTCTATTCTGGTAGATACATTTCATTCTTGTATTATGTCTGCTCTTCCTTGTTTCTTTTCTAACACCAGAGCAATGCCTGCTCCAAAATGCTATATTTTTCTCTGTGGTTGGCTGCTTTTGTGAATGCTAATTTTAACTAACTTCTCTTGCCACCATTGAAAATGGCCTGTTGCAAGGAGTTCACTTCCTTCCTATCCTTCCTAGTTCACTTACCCTACCTGTCCTTGCTTTCTGATGGACAATGAGCTTACCAGGTGCAGAGGAGTTGCAGTAGGATATGATTAAGAGCATTAGGTCTAAAGTTAGACTACCTGGGTTTGAACCCCAACTTCCATGATTTACTAGCTATGTGAAAGTGATTTGGGGCAAGTTACTTAGCCTTTCTACTCCTCAATCTCCCAATCTGTAGAATAAGAGAGTAAAGGGTAATGAATAAATATATGCTTAGAACTCTTACTAGCACAAAGTAAATGCTCAACCTATGCTGCAGCTGTGTTTCTTTGTTGTTAAATATTAGTAATTACAAACCTTGAGCCCAGCTATGTGTTAATGTGTAACACAACGCAAACAATCCACAACAAAAGAAACAAAAAAAACTTTCAGAGACGAAACAAGTTCAGTGGCTAAGAGTATGGACTCCAAAGCCAGACTACCTGTCTTCATATCTTAGCCTGTCACTCACTAGCTGTGTGACTTGCTTAACTTTTCTGTGCTTCAACTTTCTGATTTGAACATAGGAATGTATGAAGACTGAAAACAAGTTAACATTTTCAAGTGCTTAGAAAAGGCCTGTTACATAGTACGAACTGCCTAGGTGTTTACTGATAACAATTTTTAAACAGCACTGATGAATCCCTTTCTTGAAATGGTGGATTTTTAATCACCTCTTCTATGTGTGTGGCCACTATAGCTTTGTCGGGTATTAAAGCCCAAATTGTTGGCAAACTCTGGTAATGTATTAACCTCACTTTACACACACCAATTTTTAGCAACCCTTAATTTAAAGGCCTCGTGGATTACTTAGTCATCTTTAAAACTCACATATAAATTGATGTGTCATGAGAACCGAATAAAAGACTTGCATTTTTGGATCAGTTTTCTGACCGTCAAGAAAACTCTTGTAGCCCACTGGAAGCCACAGATGACATGTTGAGAAACTTGGGTCTGTGTAAACTTCCCCTGACAGTGTGGAAACTTCTCTTCCCCCTCCCCCCTTGCCCCCAAAACATGTAAGAAGGGCAGCAGCATACACAACCACTCGCTGATGGACAACTGGCACTGCCTATGGCGACTCCAACAAGAACATCCTTCACCAATGCTTGATGCCACTTAAGTGTTCAGTGGAGCTAAGCACATGTGTGAGCACCTCTCCAGGACATGGGAAGAAGCATCTGCAGTGCAAAGTGCTTAGACTTTGGAGTTAGTCAGGCCTGTATTAATTCCTGCTCCATTCCTCACCAGACATGGGACTTGGAGCAATTAACTCAGATCCTCTGAGTTTCTCAACCTTAAAATAGGGATAATAACACCTTAAAAAATAACTTTAATAAAACTAACTTTGATAAAATTTTGTTAAAAAATGTATGCAGTCCATCTAATACAGCAACTGAAATATAGATTGTGTTTCTCCCCATCAACAATAGCTACCACTTATTGTGTACTTGCTAAGCACACAGGCACTGTGTTAGGTACTTAGGATGCATTCTTTTCTTTCTAGGAGGCCCTATGGGACAGGTTCTACTATTCCTTTTTCTATAGATGGGGAAACTTATGCTAGGCAAGGGTAAAAATCTTGCCTAAAGTCACATGGCTAGAGGGGTGGAGAGGCATAGTTTCACACTGCGTTTGTCTGATTTTAAACTCATGCACTTTCTCACCCCTTTTAAGCTACCTTTCTCCCTCATCCCTCATCTCTCTACTTTGTTTAATTTCTTTAGACCTTCAAAGGCAACCATAGGACCCACTCTTAAAGTAACTATATAAACTACAATAGTAGTCATCCAAAAACGTAGCCTAGGTTACTTGTTTATCCTCAGGATATTAATAAAGCTCAAGGCAGCTGGGTGTAAACAGATCAAAGCCAGGCAGCAAACCTGATCGACCGTGTTGGATGAAGTTTATCTTCCAAAGGATAATACATTTGGGGACCCGAACTTCAGCTCTTTTTATCTTGTAGTTTTGAAATAACTTGTTTCAGAATGGTAGGCTGAGTTTTACTATCCAGAACTGGTTTGGAGGAATACCATTGGCTTAGTCTGAAATTTCTCATGAAAGCTTTAGCACAAGATCAACACTGATGTTTTCATTCATTTTCTCACAGAAAGAGTTCCCCAAACACCCTCCAATATCTCACTAGGCATCTTAGCACTTCCTTGATTTCTAATTGCTTCTTTTTCTATTAGTAAATCTAAGGAAGGCTAATGGGCCTCCAAGCTTGGAACCTAATATACCTGGCTGTTCAGTGAAGCGTTCCTTTTACAGTTTTACAAGAGTGGTTCATTCAAGCAGGGGATTTTCTTAAGTAATGGATTTCACCTACCCTAGCTTAGGAATGATAAGCAAATAAAACAGCAGCAATTTTAACTTCAGTAGTATGGGCAGTGTTTCCTAATGGGCTTCAGGATGCAAGCCATTTTTCTTGAAACCAGGATTAAATTGGCAGGCACAGTACACACACTTGCACATGTCTGATTCTGTGAGATTTTTGCATTTCTGGTTAAGGATACCTTTGTGCAGTTATGAGAAGCTTTTCTTCTAAAGGTACTGGGGATATTTAGCCTCCACTCTGGAGTAGGTAGGTATTATTGCCATTTTACAGAGATGGTCTTAGGAATGGTAGATACACTACCAAATATGGATCATCACTTGATATCCTAATAGTCTACCACCTCTGTCCCCATTTAATGGGTCCAATACACCCATAAAAGCTGGATGAAAATTTCTCATTAGCAATGTTCTTCACATTGCTTCAGGCCAACTTCCACAGACTTGTTCTGCTGTTTCTCACTTTGCCTTTCCTTCTGCTCACAACACACTCCATGTTGGCCACACACTATGGCTCCTGCTGTCCCTTTTAACTTTTGAATACGTGACCTAAAGTTCTAGTTTTGTTACCTATGGTGGATGCTGTCAGTTCCTCTCCATAGCCCCTTGGCATTTGTATTCCTTTATGTGTGGATGCCTCTTACTGAAAGCGCGGCAGAGGCCTGAGCGAGTTCTCAGACTGCAGGAGCATGCTGAGCCTCCTTTCATAGTGGCAGAAACCCCAGGGAGTTAATATCCCCACAAGAAAACCATCACCAATGATAGACTGGTAGATAAAACCTCCTGCTTCCTTGCCCCTAGAATGAACCAATTCTGAGATGTGTTTTGAACAGACTCCTCAAGACTCTCCTTGACTCAGTTTTCCCCTCCCCTGCTGGTACTTTTTGGAATCTCCTCCTACATAAATTTTACATAAGTCCTTATCTCAGAGAATGCTACTTGGGATACTCAACCTACAATTTCATGCCAGTTTATTTTTTTTAGACAAAGTCTTGGTCTGTCACCCAGGCTGTAGGGCAGTGGCACAATCTTGGCTCACTGCAATCTCTGCCTCCCGCATTCAAGTGATTCTCCTGCCTCAGCCTTCCAAGTAGCTGGGATTACAGGTACTTTCCAGCACACCTAACTCATTTTTTTATTTTTAGTAGAGAGGGTTTTACCATGTTGGCCAGGCTGGTCTCAAACTCCTGACCTCAGGAGATCCACCTGCCTCAGCCTCCCAAAGTGCTGGGATTACAGATATGAGCCACTGCACCTGACCCCATATCAGTTGTAGATATGAGCCTCCTCCAATGCATGAACTTGTATCTGCTTCCTGAGACCCAGGGTAAGAGATAGGACTTAGCCCTTAAGTCCTACTATAGTCCTGTGACAAATGCCCTAGTCAGACCTCATCTTCACCCAGGATCCTCTAGGCAGGAGGATCTTGAGACATTACAATTAACTAAATTGATGTGGAAATGTATTATTTATGCAAGTGCGTATGTTAAGTAGGCAGTTTGTGAGGAAGTTTCCCAAATTACCTGGTCATTTTAGCAATCATTTTGCAAAAAAAAAAAAAAAAAAAAAAAAAAAAAAAAAAAAAAAACGGACTTGGTATGGAGAGACAGTACAATACCATGGTTAAGAGCTTGGGCTCTGTAGTCACGTATAACTGGGTTCCAATTCTGGTTCTGACTCTTGCCACTTATGTGACCTTGGAGCAGAGTAACTAACTTTTCTGGGTCACAGTTTCTTTATAAAATGGGAATGATAATAATAGAACCTATTTCAGAGAATTATTATGAAATTTAAACGCTATAATACTAAACCCTTATTATAGAGTCCAGCAAATTGTACATTTTCAATACATATTAGCAATCATCATTATTCCCTAAGGTATAATATACCACAACATGCCCAAAGACATAAAATAGGTCATTACTATGCCCTACTTTTAAAAAGAGAAATGTCTTTCAGCATAAACACACAAAACCAAAGATTTCCTACTATCTAGTAAATGAATCTTTGGGGGGCAAAATAGAATCCTTTTGGATTAATGCATCACTCCTTGTTTTAGGTATGGTTCCCTGCAAACAGAGCCTGACATGGCATTGTTATACAAGTGATTTATTGCAGGAGACTGCTTGGGTGAAACCTCAGAGAAAATAGCTAAGCAAAGATGTCCATTCAGCTGTGCCTAGAACAAGTCTAATCCCTAATCCCAGGGAGCTCTGGAGTATGAATGGCTTTACAGAGTTATTCCACCTTAAGGTAAAGCGCAGTCCCTTTGTGTTTCATACAAATCCATCCCTGTGTGTGTGGTATACCTCCAGAGGGAAGGCACAGCCTCCCAGATATTTTCAGGTTAGGTGGCTTCCATTTGCTGAGAAGGAGTATCAGTAGAAGGGTCCAGCTGTGATCTCTTAGCAGCTAACACTCTCTGCAGTTGAGGGAAGGATGCCTTGCTTGGTAAAGAGAATCTGAGTGGGACTTCCATAGCATTCCTCTATTTCCATAAGATGTACAGCATATTGTTAATAGCAAAATTCTACAGTCATGTCTGCTTTGATAATCAGAACAAAACTCTACTGTTTATTCTGCTTCTTGATCAATTGGTAGCACAAAGTACCCCAGTAGTCTGTTTCTTCCCACACCAGCTCCAAAGAGTGTGACTTCTTGTTAGACATAGTGGTCAGAGGCTATTATCAAGGCATATTTGTATGGATATCTGTTCCTTTGGTTTCTCCTATAACTTCCTACTAATTTTGAGGATTCTGAACTTGCTCTCTCAGATCTCATTTGGTCAGTATTTCTGCATCAAGAAAAGTCTTAAGGTGGTAAGGCAATTCCACTGGCTGTTTTTTTAGATAGACTGTCTATATTGCACAGCAACATATTTCGGGTTCAGGAACTAAAATCTTGAACCCATTTCACTCTCTTTCTAAAAAGCACTTTTCTAAGTAATCCCCTTTATACCCATGGCTATGCTCTGTTTACTTATGGATAACAGAGTTGGTGAGCAAAATAGCGTAGTTGGAGAATACTGGATATTGAATTAGGAGGCTTTAGTATGAGTTCTGTTTCATCACTTACCAGCTGTGTGAGCCTGAGCAAGTCATTTTTCTGTTGGCTCTCAGTTATATATATATATTTTAATTGGTTCACATTACCTGCCTTGGGCCCCTCACAGGGTCATTGTGTGATCAAGTGAGAAAACATACTAAATGGCCTTATAAAACATTGTCCCATGATAAATTATTAACATTATCATTCTTGTAATTGTTAGTATATTTGCCTTTGACTGCCTCTAGTCTTATGATTTTGGTTATGTTTAGTATAGCCCAAAATAATTACCTATAAGAATACCTGTGAAAGCTGGAGCAGTGGCTCTACCTTTGCCTGAGCATCTATTCCTAACTGTACAGTGGCCCATTTTCCTCTCTCAGACATCCCAATAATTCCTCTGGGGTTACACAGGCAGTTATTCTCTCAGGCTCTACAACTGACTCACTAAAGAAAGGTCAATGGAGAGATCTGACAAGATAATTGTCTGAAATCCAGTCACCTAAAATCTTTTTTTCCCTGCTTAAAAGTTATCCAACTTTATCCAAGACTAGCTTTCCAGAGAAACAGCATTATTCTGCTACACCAGTGAGGATGATTTCAAAATTCATTAAAATCAATCAGTTAACTTCAGAAATACTTATGTAGTTGATTGCTTTTATTACAGAAGTTAACTCTTTCTGAGCTTTTCTAGAATCCTCTAGTACTATTAGATCTGAAATATACACAGGACACTTTGCACTCACTGGTAGAAGCTATGGGCATTGGCTTGTTGAAGGTACCAAAATGTATCGAAGGTACTGAAATATACCATGTGTGTAGTGGGATGGAGAGTCAACTGCCCAAAGTCCTTGGCACACCTTTGTTTGGATATAGATTATTGAACCTATTGTATTTGTTGACAGCTCAAACATTTATTGGCCACATTTATTGGCCACATTAAAGGACCTTGACTTAGGTGAAAGGGTATAATCCCTATGTTGAAAGAATTACATTTTCAGAAATGGGGCTAGAAAGGGAAAGCCTAGGAGGAAAACACAAGGATGGTGAGTGGGAAGGAAGACTCTGCTGAATGGGGGATGAATATGGCTAGTCAGGACACACCAGTTCATTAGACTGCTGCTCTGTTACAAAGGGCTGTTTAGGAGTCTTTGAAGGGTGACATATTAGAACATGGAGGATATTATCTGGTTTTGAAGGCAAACAGGTAGATCAAGTAAAGGGGTTTATTTCTACTATTGAGGTTATATAAAACCTTGCCACTCAGAGTGTGGTCCAAGCAGCATTGGTATCACCTGGGAGCTAATTAGATATGCAGGACTTTAGGCCCCACTCCAGAGGTACTGACTCCAGTTTGAAAAAGATACCCAAGTGACTGCACATGCTGCTTGATAAGCACTGCTATAAAGAGTACAAAAAAGCATAAGCCAGGAGTATCTTTCTTAAGGAGGTGAGGCAATGGCGCTATTGGAAACTTAATATTTCTGTGAACCAGTTTTATAACCATAGAAGGAACCAGTCTCTGCCTCTAGCGTCTATGCTTCTATGCTTCTATAACTGAGGATGTTGGATGCCTTTCTGAAGGCTTTCCTTTACCCAGGGATCTTGGTTCCAACCCTTACTCAAGATAGCAGCTCTCATCAACATACTGTGACTCAGCATCAATGCACACCTGCCTTTAGCTGGTCCTCCCCTTGGGTCTGGCTGGGCTTCTGCCTTGTTTCTTTGCACCCCAATCTTAGTCATAATAAATGGGCCATCCCTTGTCAGTCTTACCATTGCCAATTACTCCACTAAAGACTGAAGTTTGTGGTAATTCTAGTATTAAGTCTTCTTTCCTGTTGAGAGATCTCCCAGATACTTCCTAGATTTCAAAGGATCACCTAGTTAGAGATTCCTCACTGTAGTATTTTCTCTTCCCCTTACTACCTTTCTTAGACACTTATACCAACATCTGGCTTTTATTTTTTTATTTATTTGAGATAGAGTCTCCTTCTGTCACCCAGGCTGAAGTGCAGTGGCACAGTCTTGGCTCACTGCAACCTCCACCTCATAGGTTCAAGCGATTCTCCTGGCTCAGCCTCCTGAGTAGCTGGGATTACAGGTGCACACCACCATGCCCAGTTCTTTTTTTTTTTTTTTTTTTTTGTATTTTTTAGTGGAGACAGGGTTTCACCATGTTGTCCAGGCCGGTCTCAAACTTCTGACCTCAAATGATCTGCCTGCTTTGGCCTCCCAAAGTGCTGGGACTACAAGTGTGAGCCACCACACCTGGCCCTACCTTGCTTTCATTATGACCTATTATTCCCTTATTATTCATTACTGTGTCTTACTCTTAGCACTGAATATAATTTGACTTTAAAGAAATGATAGAAGAAGAGTTTTTTTTTTTTTTTCCAGCATAGCTTAGTAAACCCCTACCAGACTGAACTTTAGTTTACAGCTATAAACTCTGACAAAAGACAAAAGTAGCTAGCTGAAGGCTCAGGATTGAGGAAAAGCAGGCAAAGTTTGGAATAGGGGAAAAAAAAGGCTATAACAGGTGAGTTTTCTGTTTTGATAGTTTTTAGCATGACGGCAGACTGTAGCCAGCAGTGTTTGAGCACCAAAACTCTGATAGAAAACCCACAGATTTTCTAACATGAAGAACCAGACAACAGAGTTCAGAGGACTCATGGGTGCTAAGAAAGTGAGGGAAGAGGTCAGCCATGATGGCTAACACCCATAATCCCAACACTTTGAGAGGCTGAAGTGGGAGGATCACCTAAGTCTAGGAGTTCGAGACCAGCCTGGGCAACACAGTGAGATCTCATCTTTATGAAAAATTTAAGAAAATTAGCCAGGCACGGTGGTGCATGACTGTAGTTCCAGCTACTCAGGAGGCTGTGGCAGGATTGCTTGAGTCAGGGAGGTTGAGGCAGGAGTGAGCTGAGATTGAGCCACTGCATTCCAGCCTGGGTGACAGAGCTAGACTCTGTCTCAAAAAAGAAAAGGTAAAGAAAAAGTGAAAAAGCTTTGGAAAGGAGAATGGGAGAGAAGTGAAGCTTTGGATTCTTTGTGTAAACTCTTTTCAAATTACAAACTGACCCCTGAATCATTCATGCACAGAACAGACCCACAGCATCCAAAGGATAAAAGAGACTTAGCTGAGATTTGAACTACCACCCGAGACAGAGTTTTCTATTTGAGTACAACCAATTTAATTGCATTCCAAAATTTAAAAATAGCAATACTTTTGAGAGAAATATAGAATCTATGGTCTTTACAGCATAGCAGTCACAATGGCCAGGATATAATCAAAAATTACTTGAGATTTGAAGGATTAGAAAAGTTGACTCATTCCCCAAAGAAAACACAATAAAGAGGACATACTCAAAGTGACTTAGATGTTGGAAATAGCATATAGGGACTTTAAAGAAGGTATTACAGCTGTGCTCAATGAGGTAAAGAAAAACATGCTCAAAAATATGTAGAAATCGTAACGTATAGAAGAGGGTGAAATAGAAAATCTTGAATTAAAATGAGAAATACATAAAATTTTAAAGTTACTAGATAGGATTAACAGCTAAATAAAAGCAACAGGTGAAAGAGGTAGCGAACTTGAAAATAGATCAATACAAATAATTCAATCTGAAAAACAGAAAAAAAGATTATAAAAACCAAACAACAACAACAAAAAACACTTAACAAAGCCAAGGTACCCATGAAATAATATAGAAAAAAACAAACATATATGTAATTAGAGTCTCAGAAGAAGAAGGAAGAGATAATGGGGAAGAAAGTTGTTTTGAATAATAAGAGCTAAAAATAACTTATTTGGTGAATCATAAATTTAATATTCAAGAAGCTCCATTAACTCTAAGGAAGAAAAATAAGTCAATTCAAACTCTAAGGAAGAAAAATAAGTCAATTCAAAGTCAACTTCTGAAAACTGAAAATAAAGAGAAAATAATTGCTTATTTCTATCTTAGATTTGCCTTTTGCTTCTTGCATATTAAAGATCTTTTATTGGGTACATATTTATTATTGTTTTATGTGCATTTTCCAATATAAAATGTCTCTTCATTTCTCAAAATCTATTTTAAAATTATCTTAAAATCTATTTTGTCTACTATTAATCTAGCTATGCCAGTCTTTCTATGCTTATGGTTTGCACTGTACGTATTTTTCTATCCTCTTATTTTCAACCTACACCTTAATGTTCAAAGTATATATCCTGTAGACAGCACACAGTTGGATCTTGCTTATTTTAATCTTGTCTAGCAAACTCTTCCCTTTAATTAGAGCATTTATTCCACTAATAGTTAATTACTTATTGGTATAATTGGGGCTCAAAAGAGGATGTACATGTGTAATTTCTCCTTATTGAGATTTTTAACCTTAAAACAAATTGTTTTCTTTTTGTCCAATTCTGCATCTCTGTCGTCTGAAGAACCAATCCATGTGTTCATATTCTGAGTTTTTCTGGGATTCCTTAGTATGAATTGACTTGCATTTTATCAAAATCTCTTTCTGTGGGTTTAGGTTTAAGCATCTTCATTCTGGTAAATTAGTTTCTATTATCCTTTCTGCTTTCCTTCTTCCAAATAAATGGTAACATTTTGTTCAACAAATGTTTATTACATGCCTCTTTTACATCAGGCATTGTATTCGACTTTAAAAATCCAGGAGAAATAAAGTTCCTGACCACCTGAAGCTTAAATTATAATGAGGGAGACAGAAAATAAAGCCATAAAATGCTATGGTTTATGGTATGTTAAGTGGGATAGAAAGCAGGGTAATCAAAGTAGGGAATGGAAATTTGGGCTGCTGTTTTACACAGGGTAGACAGGCAGGTCTCTCTGATAAGGTGTCCTTTCTCATCTGCCGATTTTTTTGTTTTTTGTTTTTTTCCTGTTTGCTTTAACATTTGGAATCTTTAATTTTTGAAAAATTCTTCCAAACTAATTTTAATGAGATTTGTGGAGAAGAATAAAGATAAATACATGTGTTTAATTCACTAAGATTAACTGAAATTTTAACTGCACTTTATTACAATTATTAATCTCCTTGTTCTTCTGTTGGTCTGTTCATCTAAACAGACACAAAATTTAGATATTCTAACCAGACTTGGTTTCAAGCCAGGTTCCACAGTTTAGGGTTTCCCTAATCCTCAGAGTTCCTTGCCATAGGCAACCAAATTCAATTGCTAGATATTACTCTAAAAGCACACAATACATTCTTCAAATATAATTTATTTAACATTTTGAAATCAGTGTTCTTATAATATTATCAAGCTGTTCATATTTTCTTAATCTTGCAAATTATTCTATAAGGAACATTGGTATAGAGTCTGCTTGGCATTGTTATCTAGTCTATCTACATGCAAAAAAAATCAAGATTCTATTGTGGAGTTAAAGGTTTTTTTTCCTCTAAGTATTCAGCATTTAAATTTCTGGGATAAATGGTTTACTCCTATTATCTTCTCACTATAGGCCTCCTATGGAAAATGAATTCTGTATATGTTCAGCAAACACTCATTATTTTTAGCTCTTTCCTGAGGGACATTAAGTTACCATGAAGAGCGCACATTAAAATGATGTGTAAATCAATGGCATCATTATAAATAGAATAGTAATGAGATGTCAGGCTTTAATAGCCTGAAGACCACCTAATAAGAAAGTTAACAGCAGGGTAGCAACGTAATCTCATATCTGCTTCTTATTCGGAAGAAAAATAAAAAATTACATGTTACAGCTGCAGCTTTCAAGAGTTAAAACAGCATTTCTCTTTGTGGTAAAACATATCTTTTTGGAAATTATCTTTAAAGTAACAGGACACTACATCATACGCTTTGGTTATTGACAGTGAAATAGGTGCATTTTACTGCAGTGAGTGCCAAGCTTAATGCCAGCTGATAATTTGCTCATTTTCTTAAAATAATTTATTCCATGCCTCCTTTCACTGAGCCCTGTTGGGAGTATTGGGAAAAAATGAAAAACATTTTTCCTGTTCTTTTTTTTAGCTTATACTCAAAGGGAAGAGAAATGATCATTACAAGACACTGTGATAGATGGCACAAGTAGAGGTACTCAGTACCAGGGGAACCTAACCTTTTCTTTAGAAGTCAGGCAATGATTCCATGGAAGAAAGCATTGTTGAGTTTCCAGAGAAGTGGGAGAATAATGCACTGATTGAAGGCATTCTAGAAGCACTAAAGTTCTACAATGGCAGAGACTGAGTCTGTTCATCCTTCATCACTCCATCCTCATCACCTAGCACAGCACCCATTCACTGTGGACCATTAATAAATTTTTGTAGAAGAAAGGAAGAGCATGGGACAAAATAGGTTTTTAATACACTGCCAAATTGTATGTGTGTCTGTGTAACATCCTTAAAGTTACTTGGAACTGTTTTTTTCAGTGGCAGTAACTGATTGATGCTCCATACACAGTTGACTGCTTAAACAATGGACTTAAAAGGGATTGCTAACTATTCAATTTAATTGTAAAATAGGTGATCATTTTAATTTTTCAGATGACTAAGGCTTTTACTCTTGCTTTCCCTATTGTATATTGTCCATGCAATAGAGTAAGCTTTTTATAGAATACAATACAGATAAAATGTAGAAAATAATTAAATCATGTATTCATCAAATGTCTATTGAGTCTATTATGTGCCAGGCTCTATGAAAGTCTTAGACATAGAAAAATAAGAAGAAAGTCTCTATGTTCAAGGAATTTATGGTCTATGAGGAAGGCAGATACTGAAACAGACAATTTGCATGTGATCTAGGTATTATGATTAAGATATGTATAAATTATTCTACCCTAAAGACACATGCATGTGAATGTTCTTTCCAGCACTATTTATAATAGCAGAGACATGGAATCAATCCAAGTACTCATTAATGATAGATTGGATAAAGAAAATGTGGTACATATACACCATGGCATACTATACAGCCATATAAAAGAATAAGATCATGTCTTCTGCAGGAACATGGAGCTGGAGGCTATCATCCTTAACAAATTAATGCAGGAGCAGAAAACCAAGTACCACATGTTCTCACTTGTGTGTGAGAGCTAAATCATGAGAACTTTTCAATACAAAGAAAGAAACAACAGACACTGGGGTCTACTTCACAGTGGAGGGTGGGAGGAGGGAAGAGGAGCAGAAAAGATAGCTATTGGGTACTCAGCTTCATACCTGAGTGAAGAGATAATCTGTACAACTAACTTTTATAACACGAGTTTACCTATGTAACAAACCTTCACATGTACCCTTGAGCCTAAAAGTTTAAAATGTGTGTAAAATGCTAGACAGTGTATAGATGAAGATGGAATTGGTTAGCAAGGAAGATATTGTAGACAAAGTGATACCTTGGTTGAATATTATAAGTATGGGATAGATAACGAAGAAGAAAGATATTTTTTATAAACGTTTGGAGACAAGATGATGACATGTATTGGTAACGAAAAGTTAAAGCATGCAAGGTACAGGCAAGGAGGGGAGGTTAAAAAGAAATGGTAGTAACTTGGCTAGAGAGATACATGGAGTCAAATTATAAAGAACCCATGCAAAAAAAAGTTAAATTTTTGTTCTAGGGAGAATTTTAAGGTTTTGAGCAGGGCAGTAACATGGTCAGATTCGCATGTTAGTAGTGGCATAGTACTGGCTGCATAGGAAAACATGTCCACATGCAGGGAGATGACCTAAAAGGTTGCTACAGTCCTCCATGTGATGCATGATGATGGTCTGAGGAAGACATATGGACAGAGTGAAGGAATGTTTTTGAAGTTATATATCAAGAAGAGTGGGAGAGGTTATAGAGAGGAGGGAGAGAGAAAATAACTGCTGGAGTGAGGTCCCGAAGAGTCAGAAGGAAAGTGAATCTAGAATTCAGACAGAAATTAGACCTTCACAAGGGGAACGTCTTCTTTCCCAAGGAGTTCTGAGACAAATTTGTCAGCTGTCTGTGAAAACAGATAAATAGAGAAGCTCATTTTCATATAGTTTTTCCTGCAAAGAAATTTTACACTCTCTCCCCTACTGCCATTCTGACACAATTATAGTACTCCTGTGGGATCTATGTTTTATTCTTTTTTATGCACTCATACCTGGTACAGTAAATGAGGTATAGTAGGTAACAAACAAATATGCTTCCTTTCTTGCAACTCGGCATGGAGTCAATATCTCATGTGAATCCAGTGTGTGACCAAATGTATTTAAGACTCCATGAATGATTGCAATAGCTATTAAGATTAGCTACAGACATAGCTTTTCTTGAGGCACAATTTTATGCAAGTACCAGAATACAGGATATATACTTTTGTGTTCTTTTATGTTGGTTTTCTACTTTACAGAACTTTGGAGAAAGAATAAGTAGGGGGAAGTCTTCTTTGTTGATTTGCAACTGATCTTGAGAAACTGAGAAATGTGTATAGGATTAATGATGAAAATTTTCTCTATGGGATATGTGTATTATGTTTCTAGCACTTTCTAGCATATCTGGAAGGCAGAGGATCCTTTGCTGGCATGGAAATACAACAGAGGTACTCATGTTTATAGAAAGAATCTTTAGAAAAAAAGTCAAATTTAAAGGACTCCTGATAGCACTTTTGATCTCCTAGAACCACTAACAAAAAGGCAGAGCTACAATTTAAAGCTTTTCATGGGATTCAATTCAACTAAAGAAAATGTGCATATATATTGAGCACTTACTATGTGAAATGCACTGTACTCAATACTATTGTGCCTTTGAGAATTAAAAAAAAAAAGTCACCAACTTCAGAAGGATAAATTATGAGATAAGTCCTTTGGCAGAATAAACTCATGCCTTTATTCAAGCTCTGGACCAAGGCACAAAGCTTGCCTAGTAGAGCTAGGAGTCATTTTCAGATACCTTTGTGTGGTGCACAAATCGTGTTAGCTTTGTGTAGCAGCTCTGACTATTTTGGGAACATAGAATGCAAAACTGAAGGAGACCAGTCCCTGATATCCAAATACTCTCATCCTAGTAGGGAGAAACATATACAGCCAAACATCCAAGTGACTCTAACATAAGGCACAGAAGAATAGTGTTCTAATGAGGCCCACACATAGTTCTATAGATATCCCTAAAACAATAGGAAATCAGACCAACATTTATCCCCATAGCAGCATGATACTCTGAGGAGACTGTCACAGGATTTATACAGCCCAGCAACAAATACAGACATTTGATAATGGTGGGGAACCATCTGTGAAAATATGAGCAGCCCCATGACATGCAAATACTTAGATAATATTTTAATTAGCATTTCATGGCTTTAGAAGTACAGAGCTAAAAATACATTCTCTGGGGAGAATATGAAGACATTTATTATATGCTGTAGTAATGGGTGGCTGAGATTGTGAACAAAGAAGTACAGAAAGATGACAACTAATTTTAGGGATTAGAAATTATTTTCCAAAAAAAAAATAATGCTTCATACATTGCATAGTGAGCATACAATATATACTAGTCCCCAGAGACAGTACACATCCTTCAATAATGTTTTGTTGTTATGTTGATGAGAAAAAAAAATTTAATGAAGTTTTCACATTTTCCCCATGTCTGTGTTGGCTTTCTCTGGGTACTCTGGTTTCCTTATATCCCAAAAATGTGTACATTAGGTTAACTGGCACCTCTAAATTGCCACAGCCGGGGTGAGTGTGGGTGTATGTGTTTAAGTGGACACCATGGTGGAATAACGTCCTGTGCATGGTTGGTTCCCCACTTGTACCGTGAGCTGCCAGGATAGGCTCTAGCCACCTGCAACTCTGAATCGGATTAACTGGCTAAATAATTATCTCATTTGTTTTTATTAATCTGTCTTAAATGTATGTGTGGCTCTTTTTTATTTCACTATTTAATATTAAAAGTGTTTTGATACTGAATTAGAAGTTTAATGATGTTTTTGTAACCAGAAATATACCTTAGAAATTAACTCTTGTTTAAAGCAATTAGCCTATGATAAAAATTGATTGTGTTGATTTTGTTCTATATTGTTTCACTTGAAGTTGGAGTTTCCAAAAAGCTATGGATGATGCTGTGAGGACTTATTGTAAAGTTTACATACAAGTATGTCAAGAAAAAAGATCTGTAAATAAATACCTATAATAGACATCTAAAAGGAAATGAGAATTTCATAGCATTTGTGGGTAATGTCAATGGTAATCCTCATTACCACCTATAATATGATATATAGTGTTTCAATTTGAAATAGAATACTAGAATCGATGGTTATAGATCTTTCCTGGGAAGCATATCTTTGGTTGTAAGATCTATTTTATTGGTAGAAAATACTACAAACCATCATTCTCATTCTAACAACTAAAACAATTTTGATAAGCTAAAAATAAGTTTTTCTTTTTAATATATCAAAGAGCTGCAAATATGATATAAAACAAACCTAAATTAACTAGCTTCTAGAAAATGACAAGTCTTTCATAAAACGGAAGAACCATCACTAGTCTCATCCCAGATGGGGGAGTAGTATGAGGAGGAATCTGCCATTGTTGTTGTTGTTTTTTTTTTTAATGAGAAACTAGATGAAACTTTAAGAAACTCAAAAACATGTAGACAGGCATGAAAGATTATCATTCTAAAGAGCATCAGCCACTGAATGAACTTGCACCCACCCTCCAACTCTCTTTCAGGGATTCACAAAGGTCTCTGGGGTAGTTTACTACAGGCTGGAAATAGAATAACAGTAGAATTGAAAGAGACACCCCCTGAAGCACAGGCAGATTTACTTCAAATGCAAGTTACCCACTCTTTATAAGAGGGAAAGGGCATACAATATGAAATTCATCTGAGGCTTGTCAGGAATTTAGCTACCAAAGGCCTGGAGAAAGGACAAGAGAGCTGAGGGAACTACCTTGGAGTCATTAAAGACCTTTATCAAATGCAAGGTGGCTATGTTTTGAAGACTGGGTGCAGACCAGTAGGGAAGAGAGAGATTCACGAGATACAGAAAGTTACCAGTCACAAGGTACCAGAGAGCAATCAGAATTCTCTAATTACTTAATAACCTGGCAATGAGCTGTAATGCAGAAAGGTGATCTCTTTAACCTATGGTTAAGAAAGTTGGTGGCTCAACTGTAAATCATAATGAGAACTCCAGAAAGTCATCAGTCTCATAACAATAAATGACCCATGGACAAGAAAGAAAACAATGAATAAAAGCAGACCCAGAGCTGGTACAGAAGTTGCATTATCAAACAGAACTTAAAATAACTATAATTGTTTTTAATGCTAAAGAATCTTATGAAAATGGTGAACAAAACGTGTTGACCAATGATAAATTCTGGTAGAGACACAGGGCCTATGAAAAAAATCAAATGAAAATGCTAGAAATAAAAAGTAAAGTAACATAAATGAAAAGTGAATCAGATGGGCCTAAGAGCAGGCTAGATACAAAGGAAACAACTAGTGAACTTCAAACTGATCAAAGAAAACACCTAAAGTGAAACACAAGTAGAGCAAAAAAGAGTTAAAAAAACAGGTACTCAATTTTGTGGGAAAATATTTTAAAAGATATACGTGTACTTGAAGTTCCTGAAAGGGGATACAGAAAAATATTTGAAAAAATAATGACCCAAACTTTCAAATACAGATGTCAAATCAAAGATGCAAATTCAGGGATCCCAAGAAGGACAAATAGGAGGAAATCTGTACATAGGCCCATCACATTCACATCACTGAAACAAGGGGAAAAAAGCAAATGTTTAAAAAGCTAGAGAAAATAAAACACACTGTAAATATAGGAATAATAATCTGAGTTATAAATTACTTTTTATCAGACACAATGGCCAGAAAGCAATGAAATGACATCTGTAAGATGCTGAGAATAAATTATACTGTCAAGATAAATTCTGTCACTGGGAAAAAAAATGTATGAAGATGGTTGAAATCTGGTGGCAAAGATAGATGTTTAAATAAATGATTTTGAGACAACTAGTAGCAAATTGCAAAAAAAAATAGGCAAAATTATATCTTATACAAGAAAAGACTGTAAGTCCTATAAAAAAAAGTAGAGATGAAATTATTGCTTAGCCTTTGTGTAAGAAAAGGCTATCTAAATTTGACCCAAAATCTTAAGCCAATAATAGACCACATTGGTAAGTTCAACTACAGAGAACACTGTATGGTTTTTGAAAAAACATAAAATTTCAAAAGATACTCCAAAAACTGGGGGAAAATATTTACACTATATGCATCAAACAAAGGATTGACATCCCTAATATACATAGAACTCTTAAAAATATAGGAATCAAAGACTAAAAACTAATAGAAAAATAAGATGATATGAAAAGATAATTTGTCAACAAAGATGTAAAATGGCTTTCAAACTCACTTGTAATTAGAAAATACAGATACAATTGTTTGGTTAGACTGGCAAAATTAAAAAGTATGCTGATATGTTCTGCTGGCAATGCTGTGAAGAAACAGATACTCATACATTGTTGGTGAAAATGCAAATTGGTTCAACTTTTCTAAAGGAAAATTTGACTATACCTACTAAAAGTACATGTGCACTTACCTATGACCCGTAAGTGTCACTTCTAGATGTATAACCTAAAGATACACCTCAAACAACACAAACATACATATGAACAGGCTTGTTCATTGGAGCATTGCTGGTAACAGTAAAATATTGGAAACAACCTAAATGTTCATGCATAGGACAGTGGTTGAATAAATACCATATTCACACAGGTAATCACTAGGCAGTTGTCAGAAAGAACAAGGTAGAGCTCTATGAACAGATATGAAATGACTTCTAGGTTATAAAATTGAGTGGAAAAAAAAAGTAAGAGTATCCATATTATGCTACTTTTCAGGGAAGAAAGAAGAGGATATATTAGAATATACATTCATCCAGCAATTTGTACAGAAGAAATACAGGAAGGATATACTAAATGCTAAAGGTATTGGATATATATGGAGTTGAGGTGGGTAAGGGTGGAAATGAATGAGAAATGGGAACAGATTTGCAGGGAGGAGGATGGGGTAATAATTCTCAAATCATAACTTTTTGCATAATTTTGGCCCTTAAAACTACAGTAACATCTTGTATGCCCCAGAAAATAAATAATTAAATTTAACCCCAGGTTGTATGGGGAGCAAAAAATGGAATCCAAACAATAATTAATTGACCCAAAAATCTTACAAATTCAGTATTTGTAGTGTTGTGTTACAAATGAATAACATAATCACATTGAAGGGGAAAAGGAAAGAAAAGAACTAACCTGAATATTTTTTGGAAAACAGTCTTTGACAGAATACTATGAGCTAACAAAAAGAACTACAATGAAATGCTGTAGATTAGTTGTAAGTCTGTTATCCCAGTGATATGGGTTACCAATTCTCTAATTACTTTATACATACACTAGGATTTAATAAATACATGAATATACTGTAAGTAAGGAGAGCAAACTTTCTCACTGATGGAGAAATAATTTATACATAAGGAAGCAGGAAAAGCTAAATTAGAACATGTGTTATTGAATTGTAATAAAAGGTATCAGTATATATTATTTACATTTAAAAAAAAATATATATATATATATATATATACACAGATGGATATATATGGAAATATATGTAACAATAGGCTTACACGTGTGTGTAGCTTAGGATATTTACACACATTTCATATCCCTGTCTGCTGAAAAGGTCTAGGAGCAACCAGAACACTCATAGCCCAGAAACTGAGAAATATCATGCTTCAGTAAAGAGAACCAGGGCTCCTTGGGGAAGTTGACTGTAGGACTGGGACAGGGAAAAGACAAAATGGCCAAAAACATTGGGGGTGATGTCAGAATATAAGAAAGTACTTTAAAATAGATGAAGAGGAACTGGCTCACTTACATTACTTATAGAAATGTAAAATTGTACAGCCACTCTGGATAATGTTTTTAATAAAACCAAACATGCAGTTATCATAAGATCCAAAAGTTGCACTCTTAGGAATTTATTCAGAAGAATGAAAACTGATATTCACACAAAAACCTCCAAATAAATGTTCATAACAGCTTTATTCACAATATCCCCAAACTAGAAACCACCTAGATGTTCTTCAATGGGTGAATGGTTAAACAACTGATTACACAACCAACCATAGAATACTACCCAGAAACAGAGAAAAAATAAACCATTGAAATATACAATATAATTTGGATTAATTGCCAGGGAATTATTCCAAGAGAAAGAAGAAAGCAAATATCAAAAAGGCTGTATATTCTGAGTGTGTTTACATTAATATTTGAAATGACAAAGTTTTAGAGATGGAAAATAATTTGTAGTTGCCAAGTACTAGGTACTATGATGGGATGGATAGTGAGAGGGAGATGTACATTTATAAAAGGGAAACATGAAGAATGCTTGTGATATTAAAACTTTTCCATATCTTGACTATGGTGGTGAATATGTAAGCCTACATGTGACAAAATTGCAAGGAAATAATATACTCTCTCACTCATACATATACACACAAGTACAAGTTAAACTAAGGAAACACGAAGAAGACTGATGGATTGTACCAATATCCATATCCTGGTTGCAATATTGTACTACAGTTTTGCAAGGTGTTAGCACTGATAGTGGCTGGGTTAAGGGTACAAGGACTTTCTCTGTATTATTCCTTATAATTTCATGTAAATCTGCAATTATCCCTAAATTAAAAGTTTAACAAAACAAAAAGGATAATGGAATGACAAGGAACATGGAAGCCAAACAGAAGGAGCTCCCAATGGCCAAAACTAAAAAAAATTAAGCAAAATAATAATAATTATAATACAAGTATTAGATTGTAACCCATATAATAAAATAAATACACAAAACTACACTAATGCAAATAAATAAAATAAATAAATAAAAATAATCTCTTCTTGATAGAGTAACTCCAAATAACAAATGTAGATGAAATGCAAGACATATGCAATAATTATTAGGCTAATATCTAAAAAATAAGTTATAGATAATATTCATCAATGATGCTAAAATCAGTGAGTGAAAATTTAAGGACAAATAGGATATTAGTATAGTCTCAAAATATTTCCTACAAGGTATTTATTTTAAAAATTCAATGATTAAGCTGTTATGAATATTCATGTATAGGTTCTTATGTTAGCATAGTTTTCCTTTCTCTAGAATAAATGTTTAGCAGATACCATCCTAACTAGGTGGTGGATGTTAATAAAACTCTACAAATTGATATCTTGTACTCTCATAATTTAATGCAGTTGGAAGAACTGTTTTTTTCAGTTCTTGCTTATCTCTGTAGCAATAGTGCTGACTCCTGGTCAGATTCTGAGAACTATTAGAATGATTACAAACTCATTGAGTAATGACGTTATTTGATGTTCCTAAAGTCAAGATGAATTAGGTTGTCAGTACATTAATGTAAATATGAAGGTCCACGCTCTTTACTTGATGCTTGGTGTGGGGGGTGCACTATGTCTAGTCATATGGCAGATATGTGTTTATGTGACTGGCTCCCCTTAAGAACTTTTCACTCTAAGATTCAAGCTGGCCTTCCTGGACAAGGAAACCTCACACATATACCTGAAGTTAACAGCTAGAAAGAAAAATGTATCTGTGAAGTTTTGTCCAGCAGAGAATGAAAAGAGATTGTGTTTGACCTTTCTAGCATATGCCTATGTACATCATTTTCCTGCATAGTATCCTATGCTATAATAAATTTTATCTGCAAGTATAATTTTAGGTTGAGTCATGTGAGTTCTAGTGAATCACCAAACTAGTGACTGGGTTTTGGACACTTCAGAAAGGAACACAATATCATCTCTATGAATATTCTTGCACAAAATGCCTAACTTCAATCTAATCATAAGACAGCACCAGAAAAACCAAAATCATAAAATGTTCTACAGAATAACTGACTAGTACTCATAGAAAGCGTGAAAGTCATAAATAATTTAAAAAACCCCAGAAATTGTCACTTATTCGAGGAGATTAAGGATCCTTAAAAATTGAATGCAATGTGAGATGCTGGATTGGATCCTGAATAAGAAAAATAACAACACTGGGGAAATTTGTAAAAGACCCTGAGTTTAGTTTAGTGTACATATGATTTAGTTAACAGTTTTATTAACTACCAGTGGCTGGTAGTGTCTCAGTTTTGGAATTTTCTAGTTTTCTTGATGAAATGTATACATAAGCTCTATGCACTATTTTTGCAACTTTTAAGTCTACAATTATTTGAAATACAAAATGCAAACAAAAATAAAATTAAAAATGTTTTAAGACAGACAAAAATTAAGAAAATATATTTCCAGCAAACCTGTCTCACAAAATATGCTTTAAAAACCCAAAATGTTCTATAGGCTGAAGAGAAATAATCACAGATTGGCCATAAGGAATTAATAGCACCAGAAAAGTATAAATATAAAATTATTTTAAAAGTAGGCTTTAACTACCTTTTCATACTTTGGTGATGAAATGATTTGTACAACAAACCCCCATGACACAAGTTTACCTATGTAACAAACCAGGACTTGTGCCCCCAAACTTAAAACATGTATATTAGGTCAGGTGCAGTGGCTCATGCTTGTAATCCAAGAACTTTGGGAGGCTGAGGCAGGTGGATCATGAGGTCAGGAGTTCAAGACCAGCCTGATCAATATAGTGAAATCCCATCTCTAACCAAAAACAGAAACATTAGCCGGCTGTGGTGGCATGTGCCTGTAGTCCCAGCTACTCAGGAGGCTAAGGCAGGAGAATCGCTTGAACCCAGGAAGTGGAGGTTGCAGTGAGCCGAGATTGTGCCACTGCACTCGAGCCTGGGTGACAGAGTGAGACTCTGTCTCAAAAAACCAAAAAAAAAGAAAGAAAAAGAAATGCATATTGTAATGTCTAGTAATATTACAAAATAAAATGTCAAAAAAAGATAGAAAATAGAATAAAAATTTAAACCATATATACCCAATAAGATAGTAGGAAATGGGAAGCAGAAACAGAAATTTGATCAAATAAGAACCAACCAGTCAAATAAAAACTAAATATGGGATGGGAAATGTAAGCATGACCATATCAATATTTACCTTAAGTGCAAATATACTATCAAAAACTTTAGTTAAAAAGAAGAGATTATCGGACTGAATATAAAACAATATTTGTGGTTTAAAAGAAAAACATTTTATATATAAAGAAACAGTTTGCAAGTAAAAAGATGAAAAAGGTATATAATGAAAAGATTATCAGACTATAAATAAAACACTATTTGTGATTGAGAAGAAAAATATTTTATATATGAAGAAATAGTTTTAAAGTAAAAACATGAAAAAAGGTATATCATGAAAATACTAACCATAGAGAAGCTGGTATGGCCACATGAAAATCAAAGTAGACTAAGACATCAAAGTAGACGTTAAGACAAAGTATATTATTAGACATTAAAGAGGGCTATTTCAAAATGATTAAAAGGTTTATCTGCAAGACAAAACAGTCATAAATATGTATAAAGCTAATAACAGAGCTTCAAAATTTATATAGAAATACAGATAGAACTTAAGAGGAAAAAAGATAAATTGCTTAATAGTTAGAAATTTTAATAAACTTCTTCAGGAATTGATACAAGAAGTACACACAGTAAAAAAAAAAGTAAAGATATGAAAGAGCTAAACAACTTGACTTCATTGACATTTATACAACACTACACCTAACAAGTTCAGAATACATATTCATTTCTTTTAAATTTAAATCACATGCTGAGCCATAAAACAGGCCTCAATAAATACCAAAGGACTGAATCATATGGAGTATATTCTATTACTACTGTGGAATTAAGTTAGAATTTATTAATAATACAATATTTTTGAAGCCCTCCAACTATTTGGAAATTAATATTGCACTTCTAAATAATTAATTCATCATGACAAAATGGAGTCTAAGATACTCGGGAGGTGTTTGGGTGCTGCAGAGATTAGATTTTTAATCCCTTAATTGCTTGCTCTGGGAGAAGCCAGACAAGATAACAAAAGGACAGGAGGCACTCTGTGGATAGTCCCCCTATGAACACCTTTAAGGATGTTACCTCCAGGAATGTCACCAGAGTCTCACAGTGAAGATCCAAGAATAATTATTTTCTGACACGAACAGGAGGAGGGGTAGAGTTATCATTGTAAAATATTTCAAAATATTTTTCTAAAACAAAGGCTTACTCCACAAAGGAAAAGTCTTTACCAGACCAGTGTCTTAGTGGATCTCAGCTGGAAATAAGAGCATTTATCCAACTGCAGGCCCCTTCAGCCTTCCTGACTCACACCTCACCTTGGTAGAAAGGTAGAACTACATGATTAGAGAAACACTTGTCATGTTCACAGCCTAGAAACACAAGCCCACTAAAAGACTGAGATTAAAATTAAACTCTCTGCTCCCCATCCCCTAACAGTTCCAGCATAACAAGGGATTGCAGCTGATCGAGCTGCAAGATGTAGACTCCCTCTGAGTAGAAGTATTTGAAGCCCTAAAATCATAATGAAAGACAAAAACAAGTATAGTAGAGGAACTTCAAGGCTCTGGCACCTACATCAAAACTAAACATTGAACACAGCCCAACTTCTAATCAGATTAGCATACATCTGCATACACAAGGCCTGTTAACTTCTGTTCCTATTGTGTACAACATGTCCAGCTTTCAACAAAACATTATGAAGCATATAGAAAGCAAAAACAAACAAAAAAAACAAAAAATCAGAAATTGAAATCAGAATTGGATATATAACACAATTGTTGAGATTACAAGACAGAAAATATTAAATAACCACAATTAATATCAGGTTTCTAATGAAAAAAGTAGACAACATTCAAGAACAGAGGGATAATATAAGCAGAGAGACAGAAACTCTAAAAAAAGATATAAAATGAAATGCTAGAAATAAAAATGACTTCATCAAACAAAGAATGTACTTGATCAGCTCATTAGTAGACTCAACATCACAGAAGGAAAAATAAGTTTGAAGGTAAATAAAGAGTAATTTCTCAAACTAAAATGCAACAAGAAAAAAAGAGAGAAAAGGACATCATAAAACTGTGGGAAAATTTCAGAAGATATAAAGTACACATAATCAAAATCCTGAAGGAGAAAGAGCAGAGGAAATATTGGAAGTAGTAACAGCCAAGAACTTTTCAAAATTAATGACAGATAATTTCAGATCTAGGAAGCTCAGAGAACAACAGCAAGGAAAAAAACCATAAACATAACAAAGCAACCCCCAAACCAAAACAAAACAAATTACACCTTGGAATAGTCAAGCTACATAAAATCAAAGACATAAAGAAAATATTTTTTTAAATGCCATAGTGGGAAGAACTTACCTACAGAGAAAAAATGGTAATAATAACAGCAATTTATTTCAGAAGGCACGTAAGCAAGAGAAGAGGTAGATTTAAGAGTTAAAACAAGAGAAAAGAACCACGAAAAGGGGCTCAACAGTCAAAGACAGGTTTATTTCTCCAAAATAATATTTTAATATTTTATAGAAAGCAGATGTTCAGGTTGAGGTTAAGATAAAAGATTGTGGAAAACAAGGTTCTTCTGAAGTCTTGCAGTGATTGCCCTTAGAGATAACAGATGACAAATGTTTCCTATTCAGACCTTTAAAAGGTGTGAGACTCTTACTTAAACTCTTCAAGGTTGGGAGGGCCTGGAAGAAAAAGATCTAGCTATGTTAATAGAGACTTTTTTACAGATGCCCATTCCACCCCCGCCAACCCCCGAAAAGGACAGCTTTGCAGGACCATTTCAAAATATGACCGAAAAACATGCTTTGAGATAAAATATTTTTACTTTCTTCTTTATTGCATAATATTATATCAGAGTCAGATTGGAAAGTCATAATATATAGGTTCAAATTAAATCCATCTGCTGAGAATATATGGTTTGTAGGACATGATGCCTCAGACCCCTTAAATAGGCATTTGGGCAAGATTTAAAAAAAAAATCAGTGTTTAGTCTTCTCTGTTTATGTGTGCAAAGACACATACTGGCTCAAAATAAAGGGATGGAGGAAGATTTACCAAGCAAATGGAAAGCAAAAAAAAAGCAGGGGTTGCAATCCTAGTCTTTGATAAAATGAATTTAAAACAAGAAAGATCAAAAAAGACAAAGACATCACAAAGGGATCAATGCAACAAGAAGAGCTAACTATCCTAAATATATATGCACCAAATACTGGAGCACCCAGATTTATAAAGCAAGTTCTTAGAGACCTACAAAGAGACTTAGACTTCCACACAATAATAGTGAGAGATGTTAACACCCCACTGTCAATATTAGACAGACCAATAAGACAGAACATTAACAAGAATATTCAGAACTTGAACTCAGCTCTGGAACAAGAACTAATAGACAGACATCCACAGAACTCTCCACCCTAAATCAACAGGAATACATTCCTCTCAGCACCACATAGCACCTGTTCTAAAACTGACCACATAATTGGAAGTAAAACATGGCTCAGCAAATGTAAAGGAATGGAAATCATAACAGTTTCTAGACCACAGTGCAATCAAATTAGAAATCATCATTAAGAAATTCACTCAAAACCACATAATTACCTGGAAACTGAACAACCTGCTCCTGAATGACTACTGGGTAAATAACAAAATGAAAACAAAAATAAATAAGTTCTTTGAAACCAATGAGAACAAAGACATAACATACCAGAATCTCTGGGATATAGCTAAAGCAGTGTTTAGATGAAAATTTATAGCACTTAATGCCCACAGGAGAAAGCGGGAAAAATCTAAAAATTGACACCCTACAATCACAATTAGAAGAACTAGAGAAGCAAGAGAAAGCAAATTCAAAGACTAACAGAAGACAAGAAATAACTAAGATCAGAGTTGAACTGAAGGAGATAGAGACATGAAAAACCCTTCAAATATCAATGAATCCAGGAGCTAATTTGAAAAGTTTAACAAAATACATAGACCACTAGCCAGACTAATAAAGAAGAGAAGAATCAAATAGACAGAATAAAAAATGATAAAAGGGATATCACCACGAATCCCACAGAAATGAAACTACCATTAGAAAATACCATAAATAGCTCTATGAAAATAAACTAGAAAATCTAGAAGAAATGTACAAATTCCTGGACATTTACACCCTCCCAAGACGAAACCTGGAAGAAGTTGAATCCCTGAATAGACCAATAACAAGTTCTAAACTTGAGGCAGGCAAGTTGTGTTTTTTTGTTTATTTTTTAAAAGTCTTGCTCTTGTTGCCCCAGTTGGAGTGCAGTAGTATGATCTTGGTCCACCACAACCTCCGCTTCCTGGGTTGAAGTGATTCTCCTACCTCAGCCTCCCGAGTAGCTGGGATCACAGGCATGTACCACCATGCCCAGTTAATTTTGTATTTTTAGTAGAGACAGGGTTTCTCCATAATGGTCAGGCTGGTCTCAAACTCCCGACCTCAGGTGATCTGCCTGCTTTGGCCTCCCAGATTGATGGGATTACAGGCGTGAGCCACCACCCCTGGCTGAGGTAGTAATGGGCTACCATCCATAAAAAGGCTAGCACCAAATGGATTCACAGCCGAATTCTCCCAGATGTACAAAGAGGAGCTGGTACCATTCCTTCTAAAACTATTCCAAACAATAGAAAAAGAGGGATTCCTCTGAAACTCATTTTATGAGGCTAGCATCATCCTGTTACCAAAACCTGGCAGAGCTACAACAAAGAAAAGAAAATTTCAAGCCAATATCCTTGATGAACATCAATGCGAAAATCCCCAGTAAAATAATGGCAAACCCAATGCAGCAGCACATTAAAAAGCTAATCCACCATGATCAAGTCAGCTTCATCCCTGGGATGCAAGGCTGGTTCAACATATGAAAATTATAAATATAATCCATCACATAAACAGAAGCAAAGACAGAAACCACAGTATCATCTCAATAGATGCAGAAAAGGCCTTTGATAAAATTCAACAGCTCATCATGCTTAAAACACTCAATAAACTAGGTATTGATGGAATATATCTCAAAATAATAAGAGCTATTTATGACAAACCCACAGCCAATGTCATACTGAATGGGCAAAAGCTGAAAGTATTCCCTTTGAAAACTGGTATAAGACAAAGATGCCCTTCTCACCTCTCCTATTCAACATAGTATTGGAAGTTCTGGCCACGGCAATTAGGCAAGAGAAAGAAATAAATGGTATTCAAATAGGAAGAGAGGAAGTCAAATTATCTCTGTTTGTGGATGACATGATAGTATATTTAGCAAACCACATTGTCTCAGCCCACAACCTCCTTAAGCTGATAAGCAACTTCAGCAAAGTCTCAAGATACAAAATCAATCTGCAAAAATCACAAGCATTTCTATCACCAATAACAGACAAACAACCAAATCATGAGTGAATTTCTATTCACTATTGCTACAAAGAGAATAAAATACCTAGGAATACAACTTACAAGGAATGTGAAGGACCTCTTCAAGGAGAAATACAAACCGCTGCTCAAGGAAATAAGAGAGAATACAAATGGAAAAACATTCCATGCTCATGGATAGGAATAATCAACATCATGAAAATGGCCATATTGCCCAAAGTAATTTGTAGATCCAATGCTATTCCCATCAATCTACCACTGCCTTTCTTCACAGAATTAGAAAAAACTACTTTAAATTTCATATGGAACCAAAAAAAAAGCCCATACAGCCAAGACAATCCTAAGCAAAAAGAACAGAGCTGGAAGCATCATGCTACCTGACTTCAAGCTCTACTATAAGGCTACAGTAACAAAAACAGCATGATATTGGTACAAAAACAGATAATATAGACCAATGGAACAGTTACAGAGGCCTCAGAAAGAACATCACACATCTACAGCCATCTGATGTTTGACAAACCTGACAAAAAGAAGCAATGTGGAAAAGATTCCCTCTTTAATAAATGGTGTTAAGAAAACTGGCTAGCCATATGCAGAAAACTGAAACTGGACTTCTTCCTTACACCTTACATAAAAATTAACTCAAGATGGATTAAAGATTTAAATGTAAGACCTAAAACCATAAAAACCCTAGAAGAAAACCTAGGCAACACCATTCAGGACATAGGCCTGGGTAAAGACTTCATGACTAAAACACAAAAAGCAATTGCAATAAAAGCCAAATTCGACAAGTAGGATCTAATCTAACTAAAGAGCTTTTGCACAGAAAAATAAAATAAAATAAAATAAAATAACTATCATCAACATGAACAGACAACCTACAGAATGGGAGAAAATTTTTGCAATCCTGACAAAGGGCTAATATCCAGAATCTACAAGGAACCTAAACAAATTTACAAGAAACAAACAACCCACCCCATTAAAAAGTGGGCATAGGCTATGAACAGATACTTCTCAAAAGACATTTTTGCAGCCAACAAACATATATATATATAAAAAGCTCATGATCACTGGTCATTAGAGAAATGCAAATCAAAACGACACTGAGATACCATCTCACACCAGTTAGAATGGCAGTTGTTAAGTAGTCAGGAAACAACAGATGCTGGAGAGAATATGGAAAAATAGGAACACTTTTACATTGTTGGTGGGAGTGTCAATTAGTTTGATCATTGTAGAAGACAGTGTGGCGATTCCTCAAGGATCTAGAACTAGAGATACCATTTGAGCCAGCAATCCCATTACTAGGTATATACCCAAAGGATTATAAATCATTTTACTATAAAGACACATGCATATGTGTGTTTATTGCAGTACTATTCACAATAACAAAGACTTGGAACCAACTCAAATGCCCATCAATGATACGTTGGATAAAGAAAATGTGGCACATATACACCATGGAATACTGTGCAGCCATAAAAATGAATGAGTTCATATTCTCTGCAGGGACATGGAGGAAGCTGGAAACCATAATTCTCAGCAAACTAACACAGAAACAGAAAACCAAACACCACATGTTCTCACTCATAAATGGGAGTTGAGCAATGAGAGCATACGGGCACAAAGAGGGGAATATTTTACACTGTGGCCTGTCGAGGGGTGTGGAGCTAGGGGAGGGATAGCATTAGGCGAAATACCTAATGTAGATGACAGGTTGATGGGTGCAGCAAACCACTGTGGCATATGTATACCTATGAAACAAACCTGCACGATCTGCATATGTATCCCAAAACTTGAGGTATAATAATAATAAACAGTAAATCATAATTGCTACCATATCATTAAAAAGCAAAAATAAATTTAAAAAAATTTTAAAGTTAAAGACATCAGAGAGCTGTAGATGAAAATACTATAAAGAAACTAATGTAGGTGTAGGAAAAGCCCATTCTGGCTAACAGAGATTAGGGACTTCTTTCATCATCTTGGCCATGTGCTGAGTCTGAGCATAGAGATATGGACCATGGGATGAATGGGGTAGGCAGAGGAAGAAGTCTACAGTATGCTATTGCTTACAGACCTACTGCAACACACAGAGGTTAGGTCTTACCTTAAGGTCATTTGAAATCAGGTGAATGAAAACTAAGTTAAGCTGTCACTCATTTCTGACCGAGCTCCATTCTTTATTAGATCAAAAAGATCAGCCTTTCACTCTAGCATCTTACAATGAAAGGGCAATGCTCTTTCAGAGGAAAAACTACCAACTTCAGTATCAATGTTTTTTTTTAATATATATACACGTTTTCCATGCAATCAAAAAATTATGAAGTATACAAAAAAGCAGAAAAATATAATATATAATCAAGTATAAAAACTGCCAATAGATGTAGATACAAGAACATACTAGAATTATAGACAATAATTTAAAAATTATTGGATATGTTAGAGAAAAACATGGAAAAAATACATTATTAATAAATTTATTAGAGAAATTGGTTCTATGAGAAGAATATAATAAATATTTTGGAAGTGAAAAGTACTATATCTGAAGTTAAGAATGTGTTGCCTAGAGTGAATAGCACAAAAGATACATAAGAAGAAAGGCTCATTGCAAATTTGTAATAGACATTATACAAACTGAAGCACAAAGAGCTAAAACCAACAACAAAGGAGTAGAGTCTGACTCTGTTAATGGTCTGACAGATATTTAACTAGAATCCCTGAAGACAGAAAGAATGGAGTAAAGCAATATTTTACCTCAGATGGGAGGACAGAGATTCAGAAACAAAAAAACAAAAATTTAGAATGATAAATATGTCAGAACATATAAAAGACTATTTTATTTAATTATACAAATATTGACTGTTTAAAATAACAACTACATTCATGTGTTTTAGGGTTTATATAGACAAAAGCAATATATATGACAACTATAGTACATAGAGAAGGATTTTTTTTCCACTTTGTTGTAAGGATTTTATATTGCTTATAAAGTAGTAAAATACTAAAACAACAACAACAACAAAACAAAACAGAGTCCTCAAAATGAAATTATATTAAGTGTTCAAATAAAACTGGAAAAGGCAGAAAAAGAGGGGTAAAAAAAGATAAACTGACACCATAAACAGAAAACAGTTACAAAAATGGTAGATACTAATACACAACCATATTAATAATCACCTTTAATGTAAATGATTTAAATAGAGAAATGAAAAAGATTGACAAAATGGATAAGACATGACCAAACTGTATTTTTTTCTACAAGAAATCCAGTTTAATTATAGAGACAGGCTAAAGCTAAAGGAATGGAGAAATATGAACTAACACTCTGACACTACCAAAAGAAAGCTAGAGTGGCCCTAATGTAGGCAAAGGAGACTTCAGAACAAGAAAAATTATCACAAATAAGAGATTACATAATGATAAAAGGCCATTTCCCCAAGGAGAAATAATCTTAAACATATATGCACTCATCAGCATTGTGTCTAAATACATAAGACAAAAACTAAGAGAACTGAAAGGAGAAAAAGACCAATTTACTATCATTGTTGGAACTACCAACAACCCTCTTTCACTAATTGACAGATCATGCTGTTTAAAAAAAACAAAAAAAAGTTGATCTCATCAGTGCTATTAAACAACTTGATCTAATTGATATTTATAGAATACTCTTTCCCCAAAATAGAGGAATACACTTTTAACCTCCAGCTCACATAGATCATTAAACAAGACGGACCACATTCTCTGCTATAAAACACAACTTAAATTTAAAAGAATAGAAATTATATGAAGTATTTTCTCAAATCACAATGGACTTGAACTGGAAATCAACAACAGAAAAATAGCTGTACAATCTCAAAATATAGGAAAGTTAAACAACACACTTTCAAATAACAATTGAATCAGAAAGTCTCAAGGGAAGTTAAAACAACACTTTGAATGAAGTGAAAGTAAAAATACTACATAACACAAAATGCTAAAACCTATGGATATATAAAAGCAATCCTAAGATGGAAATTTATAGTTATCAGCATATTAAGAAGAAACATCTCAAATCAACAACTTAACTTTACAATTTAAGGGACTAAATAAAGAAAAACAAAGCAAACTCAAGCCTAGCAGAAGGGAGAAAATAATAAAGATTAAAGCAGAGAATGAAAAATAGTAGAGACAATTTAGTAAAAAAGCAAGAGTTGATTCTCAAAAAGATCAACAAAATTGACAAACTTTTAGCTGGACTGACAAATTAAAAAGAAGACCCAAATAACTAAAATTAGAAATGAAAGTAAGGTCTTACAGAAATAAAGAGGATACAAAGTGAATATAATGAACAATTTTACACCAATAAATTAGATAACCTAGACGAACAGATTTCCAAAAATACACAAATTACCTAAATGGATTAAAAAAGAAAAGGAAAACCTCAATAGATCTATAGGAAGAAATGAAATCTGTCATCAAAAACCTCCTAACAAAGTCCAGAACCAGATTACTTTATTGATGAATACTACCAAATGCTTTAAAAAAATTAACACATCTTTCTCAAGCTCTTCTAAGAAACTGAAGAGGCAGGCACACTTTCTAACTAATTTATGAGGCCCACATTACTCTAACATCAAAGCCAGATAAAGACATCACAAGAAAATAAAATTACAGATAAATAATCCTTATGAGTACAGATGTAAAAGTTCTTAACAAAACACTAGCAAATTGAACTCAACAGCGTATTAAAAGGATTATACACCGTGACCAAATGGGATTTATCTGAGGACTTCAAGGATCATTCAATGTATGGAAATCAATGTAACACAATACACTAATAGAACAAAGAGGAAGAAAAGCACATGATAATCTTAATTGATACCAAAAAGACATTTGACAATATCCAACACTCTTTTATTATTAAGAAAAAATATCAGAAAACTAGGAATATAAGTCAAGTTTCTGAACATAATAAAGGGAACTTATTTTTAAAAAAGATTCTCAGCTAACATTAAACTCAATTAACATTAAACTAAAATATTTGCCTCTATGACAAGGATGCCACACTGACCAATGCTGTTCAACATTGTATTAGCAGTTTTAGCCAGAGCAATAAGATAAAGAAAAGAAATAAGAGGAATTTAAATTGAAAAGAAGGAATAAAACTATCTCTGTTTATACAGGACATGGTCCTATATGTAGGAAATCCCAAAGAATCCACAACAAAGTTAATAGAGGTAAATAATGAATTCAGCAAAGTTGTAGGGTATAATATAATTACACAAACATTAGTTGTGTTGCTGTACGTCTGCAATAAACAATCCAAAAAGAAAACGAAAAAAAAACAATTCCATTCAAATAGTAAGTGAAAAAATAAAATAGCTAGGAATAAATTTGACCAAGGAGATAAGACTTATATATTGAAAACTAAAAAATATTGTTCAAATAACTTACAGAAGCCCTGAATGAATAAATAGACATCCTGTATTAATGAGTAGGAAGACAATATTATTAAGATGTCAAGACTTCCTAAAACTATCTACAGATTCAATGCAATTTCTACCAAAATTCCAAGAGTCTTATTGCAGAAATGGAAAAGCCAAACTCAAATTTATATAGAGCTGAAATGAGCCACAGTGGTTATTTGGGGCCCATTTTAACTTCATATAAATCTTGAAACAATCTTGATACATAGGAACCAAGTTTTATATATGTTTTTCCACAACGATAAAAAATTTCAACTTTTTTTGAGCAAAAATCCCAAATATTTAACCAAAGAAAATAAAATAATGGCCACTAAACACATGAAAAGATGTTCAACATCATGTATCATCAGATAAATGCAAAACAAAACTTTAATGTGAAATCATTCCACAACCACTTGAAGGCTAAAATCAAAGTCTGACAATACCAAATTCTGGCAAGAATTCATAGCTATCAAAACTCCCAAACGTTATTGGTGGGAATGTGGAAAGGTACAACAATTTTGATGAACTATTTTCCAGATTCTTATAACATTAAACATACAGCTACCCATAACTTAGCAATTCCACTCCTGTAAACAAACCAGAGAGAAAAAGGCATGTCTTTAGAATATGACTTTTACAACGTCATGTCCTTTGATGAAAGAAGTTAATTTTGATAATATCCAATTTATCTACATTTTATCTTTTGTTGCTCATGTTTTGGTACCATATCTTAAAATGTATTGCCAAATTCAAGGTCATGAAGGTTGATGGATAAAATAATAAAAGTCATGAAGCTTGATAAAAATAAATTTAGCTTTGCAAATTTGTACATATACTTTAATAACAAAGAATGTGACTTTAAATTTTTTGAAGATGCTCAGGAACATGGCTTGAACGATTCAGACTTTGTAATTGCCTTTGAAAATCTGTTGGAACCATAGATTATTCCTTGTTTTAAATGGACTATATGTACATTTTATTTTTACTATCAAGCTTATCGTATTGAGTTTAAATTTTAAAAATTAATGCAAAAGACCATTGGAAAGACTTTCCTTTTATGGAACACTGTTTCTCATTCACATTTTCCAATGAAGTGCTGATTGTTGTTTTAAATTCTTCTTGATATTATTTTAGATTATTTAGGAAAGATTATGGTGAGAAGGGCAAAGGTAAAGAAAATACTCATTTGGCTTTCCTGAAAATCTGTGTCAGGTCATTACCTCTATGATGAAGTGGTTTAGTTGCCACATAAAAAAGACCTGAGCTGGGCTATTATATTCTGCTATACTGCTAACTTGTTGGTTAATGAAGCAAGTAAGACAACCTCTTATTCAAAATTTTTACCTCCAGCTGTGAATAAATCCAGGTTCTTTGGGAATGAGACTGGATAATATCTGAGTCCACACTCTAACCTGTGAAACCTAAATATTTAGTTAGGGTTTTTTTTTTAAATAGTCCAGAGGTCTTTTATTTATTTATTTTTAACACCTATTATGCCATGAATTCACAGGGAATAGGCTGCAGCAGCTCAGGCTCCTTTCCTTTGGTTCTCACAAAGTGTGCTTCTCTGGGTGGATCAGACTCTTGCTTCAGTTGAACACAGGTACTTTTCTCTTTGGCTTCCTTCTTTTTCTGACCATTTTCCTTCACATATTTCAGGAAGTTATCTCAGCTCTTAGAGTGCTTAATGTGCTCAATACGCACATTAATTCTCTTGGCAAGAATCTTGTCCTTAACTTGTTTGTTTACAACAATGCCAACAGCATGCTGGATAACATTGTAGACTCTTCCAGTTTTGCCATAGTAACACTTGTGGGCATTCCTTTTTGAACAGTACCCATACCCTTGATGTCTACAATATCACCTTTCTTATAGATTCACATATATGTGGCCAAAGGAACAACTCCATGTTTTCTAAAAGGTCTAGAGAACATATATCAGGTGCATATCCGCTTTCCCTTTGTTTTCATCATTTTGGCAAATTACTGAAAGAAGAGAAAAGAAAGTTTCAGGTACATTCAAGCTGTAAGTAATCCAGTTTGGGAAGAATACAGGATAGTGAGAGATTATATTAGAATGTGAAGATATTGCAAGAAAGAATAAAAAGAGTCATCGGGAAACCATGGAAAGTTTTTGGGTACACATATAACATGATGAGAACATGAAGCGTACACTTTAATAAGATAATACAATAGTTGTGTGGAGGGCAGTTTAGAATCAAGAATAGAGGCAGCAATGTCAGGAACATGGCTGTCTCTCATATTCCAAACCAATAATCCAAAGAAAAGATAATGAAGGCCTAATATAGAATGATGACAGAAAAATTAAGAGAAAAGAAAGAATGTAAGAAGCACTGTGAGGGACGGAGCAAGATTGTGTAATAGAAGCCTATGCTGTTTGTCCCCTTCACCTCCTACCCCATGCCGGAATACTGAATTTTAACACCTACCTGCACACAGAAAAGCACCATTGCAAGAACCAAAAACCATGTACCAGCTGAGCCACAGTGGGACAGAGCAACAAGCAGATCCCTGAAGTCAGCTAGTCTGTCCCTAGACTCTCAAATAGCATTTCTAGATCTTCCCTGGGCCAGAGGAGAGTTCACTGCCCTGAAGAATGAGTCCCAGGCCTGGTAGCAATTACCATAAGCTGACAGAAAAGCCCTTGGGCTTTTAGTGAACATCACTGTTGACCTGGCAGAACCCTCCGTGGGCCGGTAGTAGTGGTAGCCACAGGGGGAGGGTCCTCTGCCTGTAATAAGGGAAGAGAAGAGCGGGAAGAACTTTGTATTGTGGTTTGAGTGCTAGCTTAGCCACAGTAGAATAAAAGATCAGGTAAATTGCTAAGGTCTTTTACTCTAATCTCTGACTCCTAGACAGCACCTCTGGAATGCCCAGGACCTGGGTAAACTTGACACTCTGAAAGGCAGGGCCTTGGACAAGTCCCAGTGCTGTACTGGCTCAAGGTCTGACCTGGCACAGTTCCAGTAGTGATAGCCACAGGGGTGCTTGCTTTACCACACTCCAGTTCTAGGTGGGATGCAGAGAGAGACTATATGTTTGATAGTAATTAGGGGAGAACAAGAGTCTCTGCCTAGTAATCCAGAAAATTCTTCCAGCTCTTACATAGGACCACATGTGGGATAAGACCCTTGATAAGATCTTTGATCTTATCCTGTATGGTAGGGTACCTCCAAGAGTCTGCAAAAACCACAGTGTCATTGGTCTTGGCACCCAAATCCATCTGAATATCTGGAAAGCTCTCTCAAGAAGGACAGGCACAAATAAGCTCAAATTGTGAAAACTACAATAAATACTTAACTCTCCAATTGGCAGACACTGAAGAACATTTACAAGCATCAACACCATCCAGGAAAACATGACCTTACCAAATAGACTAAATAAGGCACCAGAGACCAGTCCTGAAGAAAAAAAGACATATGACTCTTCAGACAGATAATTCAAAATAGCTATTTTGGGGAGAGATCCAAGATGGCTGATTAGCAACAGCTCAGGAATGTAGCTCCCAGTGAAATCCCAGAGAACGAGTGGACGCCGCACTTTCCAATGAATTTTTGTTGCCCACAGACTGGGAGATTCCCGGCAGAGGAGCCACATGGGTCGCCAGCGCGACTCTTTTGACCGGCGCGGCGCTTCCCAGTGCGGAGTATACGGGACGGACAGGCTCGGTTAGTCCCATCCCCACAAGGAAAACAGCAATTGGAAGCGCTGAGGACTGAGAGTTTCACAGCAAGCACAGCGAACCCAGGAAGGTCCGGCTCTGTGGGGAATGGGCATCCACCAAAGGAAAACTAAGAAACAGAAAAACTTCATCACGGGGCGGAGAGAGATCCAAGATGGCCACGTAGCAGCAGCTCAGGATTGTAGCTCCCAGTGAAAGCACAGAGAGCGAGTGGATGCTGCAATTGCAGATGAATTTTTGATGCCCACAGACTGGGAGATTCCCAGCAAAGGAGCCACCTGGGTCGCCAGCGCGACTCTTTTGGCCGGCGCAGCACTTCTTGGTGTGGAGTGTACGGGACAGGGTGCCAAAAGGCTCCGCTGGTCCCATCCCCACAAGGAGAACAGCAATTGGAAGCGCTGAGGAGAGAGCGAGCACAGCTGAACCCGGGAAGGCCCAGCTCTGTGGGGAAGGGGCGCCCCCTGAAGGAAAACTAAGAAACAGAAAAAACTTAATAACTAACAAGCTGGACGTCCACTCAGAGACCCAATCTGAAAGTCGGTAATTACAAAGACGACAGGTGGATA
>PVKP010017784.1:0-45392 GCA_004027715.1 Plecturocebus donacophilus | reverse complement strand
GTAATTCCAAGTTTCTTATTTTTAATTTTTAAAATTTATGTCATTGTATTAGACTATGCTTATATTTAAAACTACTTAATTTAGAGTTAACTACCTGCTTGGGCCCCAGAACATTACTTATGCACTTCAGTTGCCAAAATATTTGTGCAAGGTTTTGTACCCTGGTAAATGATGCCAAAGTTTGTTTTCTGTGGTGTTTGTCAAATGTTCTATGTATAATTAACTGTCTGTAACATGCTGTTTCCTTCCTCTGCAGATGTAGCTGCTTTCCTAAATCTGTCTGTCTTTCTTTAGGTTAGCTGTATGTCTGTAAAAGTATGTTCAATTAAATTACTCCATCAGACACTTGTCTTTCAATGTAGAAGCAGCTTTGTAGCACCTTGTTTTGAGGTTTGCTGCATTTGTTGCTGCACTTTGTGCATTCTGAACATGAATGTAACATTAGATATTAACTCATTGTTATAAGGGGTTGAATTTAAATATCCTGTAAGCCAAATTAAAAGGGTGTTATTAAGTGTGCCTTTATTTTGCATGAAAATAAAAAGAATTATACGTAAAGCATTTCTGTAATCTGGCTCATTGAATATTTTATACGTAAAAAAATTTTTGGTGTAAATATTTGTGTAAATACTAGGTTAACTTTTTTAAAGCCCATTACAGATTAAATAGAAGACAGTGATGTGAATATTAGTGACCATACATAGTAATTCAGTCTAGATTTCTTTCCCTGTGGTTGGAAAGCAAAAAATATGATGTGGAAAAGCCTGCATTTCTTGTAGTCACTTTTGACAGCCCTCTAAGGGTCATTGTCTATTAAAATAGACAGCAACAGATCTGATGTTTTCCTTAGTCATAGTTGTTTCTTTTTGGTGTTGTAATTAGTGACTTTTTTAAAGAGAAAAAAATAGGCAATTTTAACATTTTGAATGAGTTTAAATTTGACTTCACAATTTTATTTCACTCAGTTCCATAATAAGTGCTTTCTTTTCTTCTTTCTCTCTTTTTTGTTCGTTCTTTCTTTCTCTCTCTCTCTCCTCTTCCTCTCTCATTCTCTCTCTCTTGCTCTCTCTTTTCCTTTTTTTTTTTTTGTATGTGTACATGTGTGTGTGAGAGACAGAGAGAGAGAGAGAGAGAGAGAGAGAGAGAGAGAGACAGGTCTGGTCTCTTGCTCTGTCACCCAGGCTGGAGTGCGATGCAGCCTCAACCTCCTGGGCTCAAGCAGTCCTCCATTTCAGCCTCCGGAGTAGCTGAGACCATAGGCTCATGCCACCACACCCGGCTAATTTTTTTTATATTTTGTAGAAATAAGGTTTCCCTGTATTGCCCAGGCTGGTCTCAAACTCCTGGGCTCAAGCAATATGCTGACCTCAGCCTCCCAAAGTGCTGGGATTATAGGCTTGAGTCAGTATGCCTGGCCAATGATTACTAAAAAAAAATTCCTGTTAACAATTTTTACTTGTAGCCTATACATGTCCTATTTTAAATGTCACTGTATTTTCCACTACCAACACTGGTATATCTGAAAAGTACACTGTGTTTTGAAATTATAGTTATAAATTTTCATTCTGAATGAGGTTTCTTTTTTTGATTTTTTTTTTAAACCTGCTTTGATTTGCTTTACATTCCTTGCCCTCCATTTTCCTTATTATATTGTAAACATTAGAAAAATGAATTAAAAATAATTTCATGAATGTATATTAAAACCAGATCTTAAACATTTGATAAAACTGGTAAAAATGTTAATAGAAAAGGATGAACTTTAATAGCTTCAAAAATACTATACTCTTCTTTGTTCAGAAAACAAAAATAAAACCAAAAGGATATCATACTTAAATAAATGTACACTATAGTCATCTCTCAATTATCCTTGGATATAACATTACTTTTATATTGTATCCACAGCAAACCTTGCTTTCAGATTTCACAATTAGCATCTGCTAATTACATGCTTTGTTGACAGCTCAGCACTTCTGTTCTTAATTTGCACACAGCTTGACGCTCATTCCTTCAGCTTTGAAACCACCCTCAATTGCTGGGGAGATTTGAAAAACAGCAGCTTTGCTGGGGGGACTCTCTGTTCCCAGCGTGGACTAAATTACTGGAAGGAGTTGAGTTTAAGGGGTTTAATTTGGGACTCCTTAAACTAGATAGCTTCTAGTTTTGCTAGATCTTGATAGTGTGGTTTGGGCATTTGGTTGAAATTATTTTCCTAGCGTAAGATAAATCCACTTTGAAACAAATAACAAAAGTCATACAAAAACTGCGTCTCTGTGATTATTTTTTAAAAAGTTATCCTACATTTTAAATTTTGGTAGATAAGTTTCCTGATGTTAGTACATAGAACTGAGAGGTATTCCAAAAGGAAAAAATTTCAAATCTAAGACCTCATGCCTAATTATTAGAAAATAAAAATTATCTTTTCAAGAACTTTAAAAGTTAATTTACATCATGTTTCTTGAGTGTTTTTACAAACTGCACAACTCTATTGGAGTCAGATTTTCTTTTCACATTTATTTTATGTATGTTTCTTTCTGGGAAATTCGATTGGGAGCTAGCGTTGTAATGCTACCTTCACCAGTATCTATATGGGAAATATATGAGGCCAATTCTATTTTAGTAATACCAAATTCCTCATGATCATTTATCCTATGTAGTACTGAGGAACACAGTTTGAGATAGCACTGTGCTCAAACTTACTAAGGCCATGTCAAGATGCCCTATAAAACTGAAAACAAATAGAGGAGAAATAGTGCCTTTCAGATAGAGTTTTGCAATTAGCAAATCTGGGCTTAAGCGATCTTCCTGCTTCAGCTTCCCAAGTAGCTGGGATTACAAGTGCATGCCACCATGCTCGGCTAATTTTTAAAATTTTTGGAGGGGAGATGAGGTATCTCTATGTGTTGCCCAGGCTGAGCTCAAAAGCTCAAGCCATCCTTCTACCTCGGCCGTCCAGAGTGCTGGGATTATAGTCATGATCCTCCAAGTCCTGCTCGATTTGTAATATAATTTAACAGTCAAGGAAAATTAACTCTTTTTCAGTGTTCTCCTTTTCCTTTTGGGTCCCCAGTTCACTTTACTGTTTGGCTAAGATCACCATTTTCTAACTTAGTACACTTTAATTCCTTAGATTCATCAGTTTCTTTTACATTAATTTCTTTGGTTAAAATTATTTCTAAATCATGTTAATTGCTAAAAGATCATTTTGGGAATAATTATTCTAACTGGCCTTATTGCAGAAGAAGCAAAGTAGAAGAGACAAGAGCATTACTGTTACAAATATTCTGAGTAATAGGGGGAATGGACAATATTGTAAGCCAGTATTGTTCTCTGCTGTCTTAGGTCCTGGTCCTCAGTGTGAGTTTATACAGTTCAAACCCAGAAATAAGCAAATAAAAGAATCTTTGACTACAAAATGTTTGACTAAATATGTTGAAATTCTCGAAATGGGCCAGTGACTCACTATAGCAAGAAATAGGTCTTATTTATAATATGACCTATGTGTCTATATCATGAAATAATCAGAATTTATGCCTATAAGACCTTACTTCCATTCCTTAACATCTCTTTAATTGGTAGATGAGTGAGAAAGATGCTTAGTAGGCTTTTCCTGAGGCGAATTTGAGTTTGTGACAAACTGAGTGAGTATAAATGGAGTTTTTTAAGGCTATAGATGTTAATATCTGTAGGCATTTGGAACATCAGTACTAGAATAGAAAGGAAATTCCTGGTAGGAGGAATCCTTTCAGGACCCCAACAAAGAACAGAGCCACAGAACTGTTCTACTTAGAGTAATTCACCAAGTTTACTGCCCTTAAATTTCACTATAGTCATATCAGCTCTTGCGGCTTATGTTTTGCCTTATAAATTAGAAGTGGCCAGTAAAGCATTGCTGACCCCTTCTAGTTTACATCTTAGAGAACCAACTGGTAATGAGTGTTGTTCTCATTGACATGAAAGAAAAGACTTTTCTGTTTGCTTTTCTGCTACAATTCTATTATAATTTTACCCTAGAGCATTTTCCTGTGATTTGTGATGGATGTGATATAATAAACATAATGGAAAATTCTAAGGCCATCAAATTACTGATTCAAGATGGGTAATTAATACTGGAGTGCATTTGCATGGGTGCTGAGGTGTCTGTGTTTACAGTAGGTTTATGTGTTCTGTGCTCTGAGTGATGTTGTCATAGTGCTGTGTGTAAACTGCTGTGTCAGGAATTGGGGGTTTGGATGGGGCTCTCTAATTTGGGTACTATTTATGTAAAATTGTAAATGATGATGTAGCATGGGATACTGTGATATTTTAAGTGATCATTGCCTTTTCTGCTGTACAATATGACCCTTCTCATCTCTCTCATTCATTTTGCATGCCTCTGCTCACTTCTGTACAGCCACAGTTGAGGCTATTGAGGCTGAAAAAGGTATGATCAGAGTCCTTGTGCTGGGCAGAGATCTGTGGTGTGTGGGTGGGCATCAGAGAATGTCCTGTGGGTGTGTTTTACTCCTAGCTTGCACAGCCCAAGATGAATCAGACTCACTGACTCATCAAATTTAATAGTCCTGTAGCCCTTTTTTTTTTTTTTTTTCCAATTTTTCTTTTTTAAATCAGAAGGGCTAATGTCTATGGTGACAGTCTTTTTCTTTTTTCCGATATAATATGCAATCAAAATGTAATATTCCTGATTTCTTTAGAGTATAGCATGTTATGCTATATAGTATAGCTTTATACAGTTGCCTGTTTTAATGAAAATTACCAACTGACTTGCAAATAGAGATCTGTTCCATATTTTGCATGATTCTATGCTACTCAGATTTTTTTTTCCTTAAGTGAAACCTCCTCTAGCTATAGGTATGAGTTTGCTTTTACTCATTTTCAGTAGTGTGCCTACCTGAGAATACAGGAACTGTCACTATAATGCTTTTCTTTTTTTCTTTTTGGCTGCAGTTTGGGCTATAGTTTATGGATAAGATTATATTCATATATATCATGTGTTGGCTTGGTATTTCACATTCCTCAATGTTTGCAGCCCCAGCCATTTGTTTGGTTCATATGCACAGACTAAGTCCTAGGGATTGCAGATATTAAGCAACCAGATTATAACTAGTTGTTTGAAAATCTTTCCCATGAACATTTTAATAATGGATGGTGCATCATTCTAGAGGAAGTGAATGATAAACCTTACAGTTGGTGGAGAATTGCCATTTATTTTGATTTGAGTTTCCAAAGATTGTGCAGTATGTATGGCCATGAATTTAAAAAGACATATCCTAAAATATGAGATTATAAATACTTTTTTGCTATCACCCATACACAGATCTAACTGTTGGAGGCACTTCCCACCTTTTTCATGTTATATTGGTGGTGATGAGCTGACCTTGACCTCCAAGATAGTTCTGATATACTACAGTTTAACCTTTCTTTACCTCTTTCTCCTCCCAAGCTCTTGGCACAGATTTGTATGTTGAGGATTAACCTTGTTTAGCCTCCTCACTTGCCCCTACTCTCGTTGCTGCCTTACTGTGATAGTCACTGGTGATCTTAGGGACTGATGCAGAAGATAATTGGTATAGTAGAAGTCAGACTGAGATCATTTCCTGGAGGTTGATTTTGAGGGCAGGAAAGGGTTAAAATTTTTTGTATTTTAATTTTTTTGAAAGGCTTTGCTAACACTTACCATCTATGAAGCTATCATGTTTATAGTTAGATTTAAACATTTCACATTTTAAGGGGAAGACTGAAGTGAGGATAGAATTCAGTTAAAGTAAGATTTAAGTGTTGCTACTTACAGCTACTAATTTCTTTCTTCTTAAAAATCATTAATTATGTTTTTGAAATCTCAGAAATGTTTTTCAATTACTGACTTATCAAATTTGCATTTTGTTAAGCAATACGAGGATTCTCTCCACCACATAGAATCTGCAGTTTTGAAGAGGCAAAGGGTTTGGATAGGATCAATGAGAGAATGCCACCTCGGAAAGATGCTGTACAGCAAGATGGTTTCAATTCTTTGAACACCGCACATGCCACTGAGAACCACGGGACGGGCAACCATACTGCCCAGTGACCCACGACTTCCCAGGGACTCTCACATCTCGGGCCCCAAATGGACAGATCACCCGAGGAGCTGGAGGGGTCGGCCCAGCTGACTGTAAATGTCACAGTCCCTCTGAAGAAACCATTGTGCTTCTGAGACCCTAGCTTCCTTCCTGGATGGAGGCTTGAGGGCCCTGGGACATGTGCTTTCTGATAAGATTGGGTCATCGCTGCCAAGGTGGAGAGCAGTGAGCAAGGGGCTTGGGGCAATTTCCAGTGGAGGGCATCCACACCTCCATTTATGCTTGTGGTTCACACATTTAAGTTTACAAATCAGATTTCTTTTCCCCTTCAGTAGAATTAGATTTTGTTTTTCAACCATGACTTCAAATGCAATCATAAGAGCTAATGTGGACTTTTCTTTTTACATGAAATGTCTTTAAAGGATGAATTAGCATGGTCTTAAAATACATTTCTGAGGTTACTAGCTGTATTTTGAATTGTGAGCAAAATGCTGAGAAATCCAGTTGGCATTTATACAAAATGTTGACCTCAGGTCTATAGTTCTTAAATGTGGCTAATTCTGTAACATAGTCTTGGTATTTTTTAATTATGAATGCATATCCTATTTCTAGGCAGGCTCTTTTACTTGAACACAAATCCAAAAACTAATTTAGAATCTTTTTTGCCCATATCTTTTAAGATTTATACCCCAGAGATTTAAGAAGAAACCTCTAAATTTCAAAATCATGAAGAATTACAGAATTACTCATTTAAGGTACTTTAAAAGAAGTTTGTACATTGTCAAAGTAAATTTTAATTCAAATCATGTCTGTAAAACTTGACGTATTTTGTGTATGCATGTTTTCATTTTGCAAATATTTAATATATAGACCTATGATGTACAGGTACGACATGTATAGGTTACCTAGATGTTATGAGAAATTTTAGTTTATTGTGAGTACTCAAGTTGCTTAAATAGCCACCAGGGTGATTTGCTGCTGGCTTTCTATCATTTTTATGTTTTAATGCAAAGGAAATTTTAAAATGTTCTGGAAGTGTTTTTGATTAAGCAATGCAGCCTAGAAGCAATGGTTCTGTTCAATCATCCAGATGTTAGTGGAAGCATAAAAGTCAAGACTGCATGTTGAAACTTTTCTTTTGATAGTTAACTGAACTGCTTGGTTAAACTAAATGGAACCATGTGCTAATTTTTCACAATTATTGACCTGTATTGATTGCCACTGTAGTTTGGTATTTCCCTTTACTTTGGTGGCCTGCTTCCCTCATGCCGTGGAATACAACTCAGAGCTCCAGGCAGCGGAACCATTTATTGTTTTGTTTGCCAGAAAGTGCACCCTGTATGGTCTCCTGTCTTAAGTTGGAAATATTATGCATGTGCAGGACTATTCAAGTATTTTATAAACAGTAGCACACAATAAATTCCATGCATGGGCCGCTGCTCCTATCTCTGTGTTGGGTTTTATTTAGAAGATACACTCTGATTTGGCCTTTTGATCCAAATCAGAAAATCCTGTTACTAGAGCTGGGATATCCTCTGGAGATTATCTCATGGATAGTTCATGGTGATTTGATTAACTAAATTCTTTATAAATTTTGCCTTTAAAAAAATGTTTGCTGTATACTTGTTTTACAAGAGCATTAGTAACTAAGCACTAGAGGACTTTGCCTACTTTAAGCCTCCTAATCTAATATTTAAGATCACTGTTTATTTTAATTAAAAGAAAATATGTTATTGTCTAGAATTTTGTCACAGTGGCATTGGGAATTTACTGGGTGTTCTAACAATAAGAAAAAATATTAGTGATAATTGCATTTTCCTATCCTATTCCTTTCTTGTCATAATCAAAATAAGTATAGGATTTTGCACATTGAAGGATATTAGGATATTGCTCAAAACTGTGTAATATAATCATATAATAACTTGAATTATAGTTCTCAATAATTACAGTGAAATACATTATAAAACATTAAGTCAAAATATAGGTGGGGCACAGTGGCTCATGCCTGTAATCCAAACACTTTGGGAGGTTCAGGAGGATCACTTGAGCCCAGGAGTTCATGGTTATAGGCTGCATTGAGCTATGATTGTGCCACTGCGCTACAGCCTGGGCGACAGAGCAAGACCCCATCCCTTTAATAAAAAAAATATATATGTGTATGTATATATATATACACACATACATACACACACACACACACACACACACACACACACACACACACACACGCTTGCCTAATTCCGGGTAACAAACAGAACTTCTCAAATTGTTAATTATTACAGCTTTCTACTTGCCATAATATTAACTTAGAATGCAGCCCATTAATTTACTCTAAAGTTATTTAAAGTATTTAAAATATTTAAAGGTATTGCATACCTTAAAGATTGTTGTTGATGTTGTTTAATGAAAGCTATTCAGTAAAGAGTTTATCTGGCTAAAATAGACCCAATAGAAAAATGAATAAATAAAATAAGCGTTTAGTATATCAGGTGCCAGGAACTTCCCTAGCCCTTGGTGCATAACTAGCATTATATAGTGTTTGTGGGAATCGTGGGTGAACGTTAAGTATTATCAGCAAAAAAAAATTATAGATTGATGGTAAAAATTAAGAGGAAAACAGGAGAAAGGAACCAAACTCAGGAAAAGCAATATACCTGAAAAGTGATAGAGTATCACACAGTCCCTCACAGACCACTTTCTACATGTTAAATAGGAACTTCTTTCTAGTCTTTCTTCATAATTCATTTCACAGCATATCCTTTATTAAGAGTTTTTAAATGCAACTCATGATGAATACAAATTGTGAAAAGTTCAGACTTTTTTTTTCTTTGAGACAGAGTCTCACTCTGTCACCCAGGCTAGAGTGCAGTGGCGTGATCTCGGCTCACTGAAGCCTCCGCTTCCCAGGTTCAAGTGATTCTCCTGCTTCAGCCTCCCAAGTAGCTGGGATTACAGGTGCCTGCCACCAGGCTCGACTAATTTTTATATTTTTAGTAGAGACAGAGTTTCACCATGTTGGCCAGGATGGTCTCGATCTCCTGACCTCATGATCCACCCGCCTTGGCCTCCCAAAGTGCTGGGATTACAGGTGTGAGCCACTGTGCCTGGCCAAGTTCACACTTTTTAAATTGTAACTTTAAATGTCTACCAGAGCAAGTCGTAGTGATGGTAAAATGTAAGTATTCAACATCAAATTTGTTCTATATTCTCCTTTATATTCAGTGACAACTTCTGAGTCAGAAAAGTTAATCTCTGATGTCTTGTACCTTCTGCAGTTCAGTCATTATTAACAGAACTTAAAACATTTGAGGTTCTCAGCTAAATTTTGAGGCCCATTAAATTTGAAGTTGGCCTGAAACTTTTGCTCCAAGTGAATTACCCCTATTTTATTTAGGATTTTTGGCTGTCGCAACTGTTTTCCTTTATCCACAGCTATTCTACATAACGTTATGCAATGTTTTGTTGAATCCTTAACACTTTTATTCCACCTTCCCTGCTTGTAGTTTGTACTTTCTACAGTTGGGGTTCCTGTGTGGATTTGGTTTGCCACATTCTGGGACCTCATTGCAAGTGATTCTGTTCCCCAGTTTGATGATGTTTACAGAAGCAGGTAAGTGAAAGCTGGGGCCAGATAAACAGAAAGTCAGAACTTTTTTATTTAAAAATTTTTGGGTAAGAAAGTCAGATCTTGTAGTCTTTAGGACCACTGCTCTAACAACTTCAGATAGGTTATCTCTAAGTAGAAAGAAGCTATAGGAATGTGGAATTGAATTTCCTGGATCAGCTGTGATTACAAGGATGGATAAGAGGATGGTTGAGCTGATTCTTTTCTACTTTTCCTAGAAGTAGTATGTATTTTTAGTCATTAACCAATATTTTAGTTTTGTTTAGTATCCCAGAAGCCTTTATTCCTCTCTTAAACAGGTGGAGTGCTCCTGATAACACTCTCATTCGGAGAGTCAGTTACCTTACCCTTCTTTCAGGGAAAGTGAATTTTACAAGTTAATTCTGTGTGTTTTCCCTAGTAGTGATTTCATTCTGTACCATTAAATGACCATTTCTTTTCTCCCTTCTTGGGTATTATATGTATACTTAATCCTAGATTGGACATTGTTGAGTTCTGTTTGAACAGTGTTATGCTAAAAAAGGACACTGGGGCCAGGCGTGGTGGCTCACGCCTGTAATCCCAGCACTTTGGGAGGCCAAGGTGGGTGGATCATGAGGTCAGGAGTTCAAGACCAGCCTGGCCAACATGGTGAAACCTCATCTCTACTAAAAATACAAAAAATTAGCTGGGTGTGATGGTAGGCACCTGTAATCCCACCTACTTGGGAGGCTGAGGCAGGAGAATCGCCTGAACCCGGGAGGCAGAGGTTGCGGTGAGCAGAGATCGTGCCACTGCACTCCAGCCTGAGTGACAGTGCAAGACTTCATCTCACCAAACAAACAAAAAAAAGACACGGCCTGGGGGAACTCATCTGTGTCTTGATCAACATACAGAACTCCAGAGGGCTCCTGATACTCTGGTTCCTCCTACTTGGTTGGAAAGGTGCTTACTCTTTCCAATCAAATACTGACTTCTGCACTAATCCAAAGGGTTTCTTTCTGAAGCTGTAAACTGAGAACATAAATATTGCCTTGAGAGAGAGAAGTCCAAGAAGGAGTAGGTTTCATTTTTCGTCAGCCTGCCTGGCCTTTACTTGGGCCAACACTTGGGAGTGTTGACAGTCCTGAGCTCTCTTGGCAGAGAAGAAGGGTTAGAAAGAGAAAAGCCCTTCGGCAGGGGGACAGATCCCTCTTTGCCTCTTTAGGAGAATTCAGCCTTGTCTGTCTGGTTGGTAGGGCACACTTAATCATTGCACCCAGCATTTCAGCAGTTTGCAAAGGAAAGTGATATGAAGGGACAGCTGCAAGTAAGTCACAACCTAGATCTCAAGAGGTCAAGCACTCACTTCACTTGAAGGAAAGAGAAGGAAGGAAGCCGAGGACTTAGCAGGGTAAGTTTTTTTTCCCCTGTCAACCTGTCTGCTTGCTTAGTTTATAATTGAGTAAAGTATTTATCACCCCAGGCAGTGTTAATCACTGATTAAACAGCTGAATGTGGCAATAATTAACAGTGTCCTTAATGTATTTCTCCTCTTCTGTTTTCCTGCCCCCTTATAAGGATCTTCAATGACCAGTTTCACTCTCCCTTCTCCCTACCTCCCCAAAGACGTTTTGCTTTTTTTTTTTTTTTTTGAGACAGACTTTCACTTTTGTTGCCCATGCTGGAGTGCAGTCATGTGATCTTGGCTCACTGCATCCTCCACCTCCTGGGTTCAAGTGATTCTTCTGCCTCAGCCTGCTGAGTAGCTGAGATTACAGGCAAGCACCACCATACCTGGCTAAATTTTTTTGTATTTTTAATAGAGACAGGGGTTTCCCCATGTTAGTCAGGCTGGTCTTGAACTCCTGACCTCAGGTGATCCAACTGCCTTGGCCTCCTAAAGTGTTGAGATTACAGGCGTGAACCACCACGCCCAGCTGACGTTTTGCATTTTTTGGTGACTTAGAGAAAATTAGGTGAGCACTCCTTGTCTGGAGATAGTGAAAAGATGACTATAGTTTAGGTGAAGCTTGGGGCTCTTGGTGGTAAGGAGAAAGATGGAAACCTAGGTCTAGGAATAGATTAATATTTTGGCTTGTAATTTGGAGATGAAGGATAAAAGTTTTTCTCGGCAATCAAGTTCATGTCTCTTTTCCAGTTCTTGGTGTTGGTGTTCTCTGTCTCATACTGGGAATAAATTAGAGCCTAAGTCACTGGGGATGGCCAGAAAAAAGTGAAAGGAATTCCCTAAGTGTAGAACATTCTGGACTCTGGAAATTTAAAAAGGGCTTACTGCAGTTATGTCCAACTTCTTCCTTATGTCCCCTGTTTTTTTCTTTGTTTCCCTCAGTTTATAACCCTTGAAAAGTGAGGAGCCTGGGGCTCTTTGCAAGAAAATTAGAGCCAGGAAAGCTGTTTCTGGGCCTGGGGTATACAAATTCAAACATGAGCCTGATGATGTATATAGATGCAGATCAAAGACCTGGCTTCTCACTCACCTTCTTACTTTTCTGCTAATTCATTTGTATCATAAACATTGTGCTCTAGACACAGAGTAGACTGTGACATTAGGGATTTTACCACCACCACTCCTCTTCCCCAAACTGTTATCCTTTTCATTTCCGACCAATTCAACCAACTCCCAGACTGCCAAGAGCTAATTAATCTTCCATTAGAGGAAGACCTCTCCTGGGAAATGCAGATAAGTAAAGCAGTACCTTTCTGACCTTAATTGGCTTGCTTTCATTGCAGCAAAAAGGCTTGTATTTTAACTTCAGGGAGATATCTGTCATAAATTCTGGGATTTAAGACCCTAGAGTTGTCTCAGATCACACTTTCCTTCCACACCTATATATATTTAAAAAGTCCATTCTTTCAAGGTTTAAGAAAGTGTTATATCTTGCCTGAGGCAGGTGAGTAGAATAGATAAATGCTTTTTCTAGAATGGCAGTGATTCTGAAAATGCAATGAGAATGTGAGGTGATTAAAAGTAAAGGACAGAATGAGGTCAGTTGTTGGAAATGGGGTCCTAAAGTGTGAAGGGGAATTCCATCTACTCTTTTAGTAAAAGGACATGACCCTTAAACCCTAAAATAATCTAGTACTATTAGGTCCAATTTCTTCTTCATTGGAGGTAATATATAGGATATGGTATACAGATGAGCTTAGCTGTCTGTTCTGTGGACTCTTAAACAATCCATTCATTCACCCATGGAATATGGGGAGATATTGAGGGTGGATGGAAACATAAGGGTGAGGAGAAAGAAATTACAAAGGAAAATACAAAATTTGTTCCTCCATTAACCTGAGGATGGGTTTTTGAGAGTCATGTTGTAAGATACGGATATGAGCTGGATAATTCTGGGAGCATTTTGCTTCTTTTTGCCACCTGCATACACCTCAGCTGCATGATGATTCTGAAATCAGAAGAGGTTTTTCCTAACAGATCTGATCTAAAAGGATCAACTGTCAGATCATTTTTGTAATAGAATATGATCCCTGGTTTGAACTTTAGTAGTTACCTCATTCGACCGGGCGCAGTGGCTCACGCCTGTAATCCTAGCACTTTGGGAGGCTGAGGCAGGTGGATCACGATGTCAGGAGATCGAGACCATCCTGGCTAACATGGTGAAACCCCGTCTCTACTAAAAATTCAAAAAATTAGCCAGGTGTGCTGGCAGGTGCCTGTAGTCCCAGCTACATAGGAGGCTGAGGTAAGAGAATTGCTTGAACCTGGGAGGTGGAGGTTGCAGTGAGCTGAGATCATGCCACTGTACTCCAGTCTGGGCGACAGACTCTGTCTCAAAAAAATAAGAAAGTTACCTCATTCACAGTAAAACCAACCACTGCCAGTGTTTTTAATCCTCCTTCATTTCTCTGTACCTAGAGGCAGTTAATCTGGAGATTAATAACTTTTTAGCCCCTCAATCTCTATGAATACCTTCCTTCCTTTCTTTTTTAATTGAGGTGAAAATCATATAACATAAAATTACTAATTTTTTTTAGATGGAGTCTTGCTCAGTAGCCCAGGCTGGAATGCAGTGGCATGATCTCGGCTCACTGTAACCGCCACCTCCGGATCCCAGTTCAAGCAATTCTCCTCCCTCAGCCTCCCAAGTAGCTAGGATTACAGGCACAAGCCACCATGCTCAGCAAATTTTTGTATTTTTTAATAGAGACAGGGTTTCACTGTGTTGGCCAGTCTGGTCTTGAACTCCTGACCTCATGACCCACCCACATTGGCCTCCCAAAGTGCTGGGATTATAGTCATGAGCCACCGAGACCGGCCAAAATTAATAGTTTTAAAGTGAGCAATTAAATGGCATTTAGTATATTCACAGTATTGTGCAACCACCATTTTTGTCTTGTTCCAAAACATTTTTATCACCCCAAAAGAACACCCCATAACCATTAAGCAGTTACTGTCCATTTTCCCTTCCACCCAGCCCTTAGCAATTACCAGTCTGCTTTCTGTCTCTAGGTTTACCTATTCTGGATATTTCATAGAAATGGCATCATACAATATATATATAATCTTCTGTGTCTGACTTTCTTCACTTAGCATGTTTTTGAAGTTCATCTACGTTGTAGCATGTATTAATAGTTCATTTCTTTTTATAACTGAATAATATACATCTTATGTATATTTATATCCCAATTTGTTTATCCATTTATCCATTGATGGACCTTTGGGTTGTTTCTACCTTTTAGCTGTTGCAAATAGAGGTGCTATGAACATTCATACATAAGCATTTGTTTGAGTATGTGTTTTTAAATATTTTGGGCATATACCTAAGAATGAAATTGCAGGGTTATATAGTAATATGTTAATTTTGTGGGGAACTGCCATATTGTTTTCTATAGTGGTGACACCATTTTACATTCTCACCTGCAGTGTACGAGGGTTCCAGTTACTCCATATCCTCATAGACACTTGTTATTTTCTGTTTTTTTGATAATAGCCATACTGGTAGGTATGAAGTAACATTCACTGTGATTCTAATTTGCATTTTCCTAATGACTGTTGAGCATATTTTCTTGTGTTTATTGTACATCTGCATATATTCTTTGGGAAAATGTCTATTCACATATTTTATCCAATTTTTTAGTTGGGTTGTTTGGTGATTTTTTTTGTTTGTTCTTTGTTATTGAGTTGTGGGAGTTCTTTATATATTCTGGTTACTAACCCCTTATCAGATATATGGTGTGCAAATATTTTCTTCCATTCTTTGGGGTGTCATTTGACTCTCTTGATAGCATCTTCTGATGTACAAAAATTTTTAATTTTGCTGTCCAATTTATGTACTTCAGTGGTGGTGGTGTTGCCTGTGCTTTTGGTATCATAACCAAGAAATTATTGCCAAACCTATGTCATGAACCTTTCCCCCGTAGACTTTTATAGTTTCACTTCTTAAGTTTAGGTCTTTATACTTTAAACATTCAAAGTCAAATCATTCTATTTCATTAATTTGCAGAATGTTTCTGTCCATATTTCTGTGCTTATTCTCTCCTCTGTGCTTAGAATTCCTTTTTTTCTTTATTTCCAAGTATTCAAATATTCCCATCTTTCAAGGTCTATTCCAACTGTTACCTGCTTCATGAAGAAAGCTACTGAAGAGATTCCCAACCACTGACGAGATTCTCACCCACTGAAGAGATTCTCTTCTTCTGATCTTCCATTAGTGTTTTAGTTGCACTTTTCTGGTAGGATTTATAGAGTACCTTATATTATCTACTACATCTAATCTCTGTACAAGACATTTAGATGAGATATATATTTTTAATATTTGCTTCTATATATAGTGTTTTGAAAATGATTTCATCTGTTTATAAGTAAATATAAAACAAATGGATATTTTAATTTTTCCCATATGGTCCTTTTTGTTTACTCAGCTCTTATGGAAGGCATGGGAGAAGATGGGACGGGGAAGGAGGGCAGCACAGAATCACAGCCAGATAGTGGGTGGATGTAGGCTTACCTCCACCTCAAAACTTTTTTTCTGACTTGCTCAACTACGTAACTCTTAGTGCACATTTTATATTGCATTTAACTTTTACTTCTTGACTTATTGCTTATAAATGTGATAATAAGTCTTTTGAAATAAATGTTTTATCTTTCTGACTAGATTAAATTGGCTAACTCTCCAATTGGATGGTCGCTTTGGACAACTAAAACTTCTATTGCTTTTTCTTCTTTTAAATTGAGTTTTAAAATATACTAAAAATATTATAATGTCTTCTCCTTATAAAAAAGTCAGATATTACAGATAAGTCTAAAGTCCCCTTCGATCAGCCCAGTTCCTGTCTAACTGCCTTCTTACCCTACTCGGAGTTAATCACTGTTACCAGTTTTCTATGGGCCCTGCCAAATCTTTTTCTATGCATTTATGTACATATGTATATTATGTATAGGATTTAATATTTATAAATTATATTCAGATATGGTAGCTCAAGCCTGTAAACCCAGCACTTTGGGAGGCCAAGGCAAGCAGATCACGAGGTCAGGAGTTCGAGACCATCCTGGCCAACATGGTGAAACCCCATCTCTACTAAAAAAATACAAAAATTAGCTGGGCATGGTGGTGCATGCCTGTAGTTCCATCTAATTGGGAGGCTGAGGCAAGAGAACCACTTGAACTCGGGAGACAAAGTGAGCCAAAATCGCACCACTGTACTCCAACCTGGGCGACAGAGTTAGACTCTGTCTCAAAAAACAACAACAACAACAAAAAATTATTTCTTCCCTGTTTTCACAGCTGCCTATGGTGATCCATAACCAGTAAATGCTGAATAAATTTTACTGATAACCTGGGTCTGAGAGACTGTAATGAGAAGTGAAAGGTCAAGCATATGAAAACACTTCACATGTGTCCAGCTTGTAAAATTCCATTCCATGTCTGTTCTGCATATAGTCTCCAGATATCACTGGACAGGCCATGGCTCCACGGTCCCAGCGACGGAGGCACAAGAAGCCTTCCTCATTAGCGGCTCCTGGCATCAAGGCCCCACCCACAATTGTGACCCCTGTGCCTCTGACCCCCTTAAAACCTGGCCCTAGCATTGACACACTTGGCTTCTTCTCCTTGGATAATAATGTTCCTGGCCTATCCCAACTGATTCTTCAAAAGCTGAACATGAAAAGCTATGAAGAATACAAGTGAGTGACCAGCTCTGTGGAAGAGGGATATATTGTCTCTAGTAGAAGTGATTTCAGAAGGTGGAGAGGGAGTACAATTTGGGCAATATGGAATATTTGCAATGAGAGATTTTCTCATCCTAACTTTTGCCACTTACTGTATTACTGTAAAAGAAGAAATATTCACTTAAGTGGAAAATAATGGCAGTGGGAGACATAGGTGTAAGTAGAAACATGTAGGAGACAAGATGGGGAACATGAGAGATTTTGGAGATATTCCTCTCCCCATTGCCACTCTTTCTCCATGCTGTCTCTGCAGGTTGGTGGTAGATGGGGGTACCCCTGTATCAGGCTTTGGATTTCGATGTCCTCAAGAAATGTTCCAGAGGATGGAGGACACATTTCGATTCTGTGCTCACTGTAGAGCACTCCCTAGTGGCCTTTCAGACTCCAAGGTTCTCCGGCACTGTAAGAGGTGACTAGTCGGGGGCTAATAGGGAGACATTCAGAAATGACCCTGTAATAGCTGGGCACGGTGACTTATGCCTGTAATCCCAGCACTTTGGGAAGCTGAGGCAGGTGGATCATATGAGGCCAGGAGTCAAGACCAGCCTGGCCAACATGGCAAAACTCTGTCTCTACTAAAAATACAAAAATTAGCCACACCAGGTGGCACACACCTTTAGTCTCAGCTACTCGAGAGGCTGAGGTAGGAGAATCGCTTGAACCCAGGAGGCAGAGGTTGCTGTGAGCCGAGATTCCACCTTGCACTCCAGCCTGGATGACAGACTGAGACTCTGTCTCAAAAAAAAAAAAAAAAAAAAGAAATGGAACCTCATTCCAAGAGGAAAGATCTGAGAGTTTTCAAAATAACCTAAGGCTTATTCCTAATTTTTTGTCATCCAGGCTACAAAGATTAGAACAGTGTGCTAATCCTGCTTATTTTTGGTGTTATTGGGAGGTGAGACAAAAAAACCCACAATGCATTCCTCTCTGTCTCTCTCTTGAGTACTCAAGGAGTAAGACTACATTTGTTTGGGGATGTGGTGGTTGAACCATACCTGTTATGAGAGGACAGCTGTAAACTCATGTTTTTTCTAAAAGTGATATAAAAAGTGAGTTGTTCCAGATAGAGAGTAAGGTATCATTCTGTCCGGCAGAATAATTATATTCCCAATCCCTCCTGCCTTGTCTGCCAAATGTAGTCCTCAAAACTGGTGCATCAGCTGCCATTCCTCTCCCTACCTTCCTTAGCCATTTCCATCCTAGGTGCAGGAATATCAGTTCCCTTCCAAAGATAACTCAATCACATTTATAGTATAAAAACTATTTCCAACTCATTCTCTCAGGTGCAGAAATGTCTATTACTGTGGTCCAGAGTGCCAGAGGTCAGACTGGCCTACACACAGGAGGGTTTGTCAAGAGCTTCGTCTTGTGGCTGTGGACCGTCTCATGGAATGGCTTCTGGTCACAGGTGGAGTGGTGGTGTTGGGGAACTCTGCCATAATGGTCATACTTGGTTGCATTTAAAGGAAGACATGAAATCATATTGTTATGAAAAAATGAGGAAGTGGGGCAAAGGATGGGGCACCCCTACTCACAGGTTGGCAGAGTAAACATGGAGGGAATATTGATCATTAGTGAGGGGGAAATTTTGAAGCCAGGAAAAGATTAGGTTCCTTTTTTTTCCTTCTTTCCTACAGGTGATTTTATCCTACCCTCAGGACCATGGCATTGGCCACCTGAAGCTGTACAGGACTGGGACTCCTGGTTTTCTATGAAGGGGTTACACTTAGATGCTACACTGGATGCTGTGCTAGTTAGTCCTGCTGTGACCACCTTATGGGCCAGTGTAGGACGGCCAAGGCCAGACCAAGATGTCCTGCAGGGATCTTTGAAGCGGCTGCTGACAGATGTCCTGTCACGGCCCTTGACTCTAGGCCTAGGACTTAGGGCCTTGGGGATAGATGTTAGGAGGATTGGGGGAAGCACAGTGCATGTGGTTGGTGCTTCCCATGTGGAGACATTTCTTACTCGCCCTGGGGACTATGATGAGCTTGGCTACATGTTTCCTGGGCACCTTGGACTCCGTGTGGTAATGGTGGGTGTAGACGTGTCTGCTGGCTTTTCACAGAGCACCTCAATTTCACCCCTGGAACCTGGCACAATTCACCTTAGTGCCCACAGGGGCCTCTACCATGACTTCTGGGAGGAGCAGGTAGAGACCAGGCAGGCAGACCATCCAGATTTGGTGGTGGCTTTCCATCCAGGTAAGAGTCATTGGTTCAGGGGAATACTGGGTGGGCCCCCTGAGAATTTTCCATCCTGAGTCTTGTGTCTTCTGTCTTTGGAGCCCCATTCATTTGATTTCATTAAATACAATATGATAACAACTTTTCTGGATCATTTGCCATATATACCAGCGTTCAGAATTTTTCACTTGGATGTTGATGATAATGATGATTGGGGATAAGCAAGGTGAGGGGCGGAGTGGTCACAGTCAAAGAAATATCTTGCTCTTAAGAGTCTGCTTCAGTCTTTCCCTATTCCCATTTTCATTTTTGTTCTACAGGTTTCCATTCCTCCCCAGACTTGATGGAGGCTTGGCTGCCTACCCTGCTGCTACTTCGTGACTATAAGATTCCTACATTGATTACTGTTTACAGGTTTTGACCTCTTCCTATTTGTGATACTTCCCTGACTTACACCTCTCTTTATATAAATGAGTTCATTTTGCTTCCTCTTGCTCATCTACTTTCTGGTGAGGATGTTCATCTTTTCCATATACAGCTTTTTCATCCCCTTGGAACAAAGTCCTATGCTAGTTAATTGAGTATTTAGTGAGACTTTTGGGAGGGAAGGATAATCCTTGTCTAGTCCACCCTTAAAGACAATTTGGGGGATTGGTGATTACAGAAATGTCAGGTTCATGAGCAATTTTTTCTTTATCTCTGTCACAATCAGTAGAGTAACTTTTCTTCTCTCTCTCCTACAGCCATCAGGAGTTGGTATCCTCTTTGCAGATTCTGGTGGAACTGGATACACACATCACTGCCTATGGGGCTAATCCTTTCATGTCCCTCAAACCTGAACAGGTCTATTCCAACCCCAATAAGCAGCCAGTATACTGCAGTGCCTACTATATCATGTTTCTTGGAAGCTCCTGTCAGCTGGGTAATAGCCAATTAGAAGAGAAAGTGGATGATGGGATTTAAATAGATTATGACTGGACATCTGGAAAATGGGGAGGTTGTGATAAAATTACCCTGATAATGCTAGGTTCTTGCCAACTTTGAAAAACACTATATTCTAAACCTCATTCACTGTGTGGGTAAAGATTCTAAGCTGAATGAGGGTTCCTGTATAATGTAACTGGTTTCTTTTATTGAGACAGAGTCTTGCTGTGTTGCCCAGGCTGGAGTGTAGTGGCATGATCTCGGCTCACTGCAACCTCTGCCTCCCAGGTTCAAGTGGTTCTCCTGCCTTAGCCTCCTGAATAGCTGGGATTACAGGTGCATGCCACCACACCTGGCTAATTTTTGTAATTTTTTTTTTTTGAGATGGAGTCTCGTTCTGTTTCCAGGCAGGAGGGCAGTGCCACGATCTTGGCTCACTGCAACATCCAACTTCCTGCCTCAGCCTCTCGAGTAGCTGAGATTACAGTCATGCGCCACCATGCCCAGCTAATTTTTGTATTTTTAATAGAGACAGGGTTTCACCAGGTGGCCAGGCCAGACTCGATTTCCTGACCTTGTGATCTGCCTGTCTCAGCCTCCCAAAGTGCTGGGATTACAGGTGTGAGCCTCTGCGCCTGGCCTAATTTTTGAATTTTTAGTAGAGATGGGGTTTTGCCACGTTAGCCAGGCTGATATTGAACCCTTGACCTCAGGTGATCCGCCTGCCTCGGCCTCCCAAAGTGCTAGGATTACAGGCATGAACTACTGTGCCCAGCCAATGTAACTGGTTTCTAAGAGTTTAGCCACAGGAGCTTCTAGAGATAGGATATTAGATTTAGTGGGTGGGAAGAGGTCTGGATGTTGGTCTTTTCAGAGCTTAGAGTTCCTAACACTTTCCTTTTTGAGGAAGTTTACCTTTTGACTGGAACCAGATGGCACTGAGGAGAAGAATGAGAACCACCTTATTCTGAAAAATACTTTCTTCTCATCCAGTAATTTGGGCTAAAAAATAGAAATATGTTGATGACTTGAAGTGGTGCAAGAATGGACAAGTCAGGGAAGTCATTGGGAACATGGATGAGATTGTAAGCATTGGTACACTGCCCTGTTTCCTGGCTTTTTTGAGAGAAATACCTAATTTTCCTATTTTCTCTTGGTGACTTCTGACACTAGAGTAGCCCTGGTGTTGTATTTTAGATATCCCAGGCTATATCAGACTTTACCTGAATATACTGGAGTTATTTGTTATCCCCCTATTCTATACCCAATAAACTCAGTTTGGGGCTTCTTAAGTCACTTGTTTTATTTCCTATTCACTGGCAAGTATTATTCATCTGCACACAACATCTCAAGACTGGAAGTTTCTCTTTTGTCAACAGAGTAATTAATTAACATCAGTTCTCTGTTTGGGCCTGCCACTCTGTCACACATCTGTCTCATGTCATCCTTTTCTTATTTCTTCCCACCCCCCCCTCCTTTTTTTTTTTTTTTTTTTTCGGAGACAGAGTCTTACTCTGTCACCACGGATGGAGTGCAATGGCATTATCATAGTTCATTGCAGCCTTAAACTCCTGGGCTCAAGCGATGCTTCCATCCCATCCTCCTAAGTAGTTGGGACTTACAGGCACATGCCACCATGCCCAGCTAATTTTTTATTTTTTCTAGAGACAGGGTCTCCTTGTGTTGCCCAGGCTGGTTGGTCTCAAACTCCTGGGCTCAAGCAGTCCTCCCACCTCAGCCTCCAGGAGTGTTGGGATTACAGGCATAAGACTGTGCCCAGTCAATATCCTTTTCTTATACTCTCATATATATATATATATATATATATGAGATATCATATATATATATATGAGATATCATATATATATATGAGATATATATATATATACTCTCATATATATACTCTATATATAGTGTATATATATACAGTCCTACAATCTTGACATGACCATTTCTTGCACACATACATACATACTCATATAGTCCTACAATCTTGACATGACCATTTCTTGCACACATACAGCCCATCAACCCAACACACACATACACTATTGCCCACTCTAATAGGGATAATTTTAGAATTTCATATATTCATTCAAGACAGTATCTGCCATGCTACAGGTATTGTATTTTGGCTTCAGAGAGATTGAAAGGTGAATGAGACATGGTGTTTATTCTTAGGAAGGGAAATAATATTTATGTATGTGGGAATACCTTTATTGCAAGGTATAATATGGAGTAAGAAATGAGAGAGACTTATAGTGCTAAGGAAATAGAATGAAAAGAAATCATTTTGCTAAATGATATCGAAGATATTCTGAGTGAGAATTTTATGAAACAGAGCACAGGGCACTCAAGATGGAAGGAACAATAGGACCAGAAGTTTGGAGCCAGAAAAGCGTATTTGAAGGCACATTTGGGGATTAATATAAATTAAGTCTGAAAGGTTGAGTGAAATCAGATTATAGGAGTATTGTGGATTTATCTAGATCTGAGTATGAATCCTGGGGCAGCCATCAAATAATTTTATATCGTGGGGGAAGCTAAACTTCTCTAAGCCTTAGTTTCTTCATCTATAAAATGGAGATAATGCCAAGTACTCCAAATTAACGTTGAAGTTAAACAAAAATGTTTGCAAAGTTGGAGGACTCACACATCCCAATTTCTTTTTTCGCCGTTGCCCAGACTGGAGTGCAGTGACCCTATCCTGATTCACTGTAACCTTTGCCCCCAACTCAGGCTCAAGTGATCCTCCCACCTCAGCCTCCCAAGTAGCTGGGACCACCAACATGACCGAGCCAACATGTCCAGCTAATTTTTGTATTTTTTGTAGAGGCAGGGTTTTGCCATGTTGCCCAGGCTGGTCTTGAACTCCTGAGCCCAAGAGATCCACCCTTCTTAGCCTCCCAAAGTGCTGGGATTACAGATGTGAGCCTCTGTGCCCAGCCCCCAATTTCAAAACCTATAATCATTATATACTTACCAGTTCAGTATCCCTAATCAGAAAATCTGAAATGCTCCAGTGAGCATTTCCTTTTAGTGCTATGTCGGCACTGCAAAAGTTTCAGATTTTGGAACATTTTGGATCTCAGTACTCAGAAAGCTTTGGATTTTGGAGCATTTTGAATTTAGGATTTTTGGATTAGAGATGCTTAACCTGTACAAAATAGTAGTAAGGACAATGTGATACTGGCATAGAATAGATGTATGTTAGTGCAATAGAATTGAGAATTGTCTAAGTCTGCTTGGGCTGTTGTAACAAAATACTGCAAACTGTGTGGCTTGTAAACATTAGAAATTTATTTTCCACATTTCTGGAAGCTGGAAAGTCCAAGATAAAGGCACTGACAGATTTGGTGTCTGGGAAGGGCATGTTCTTACTGTGGAAGGGGTGCAAGGGGTGGAAGGGGTGACTGAGCTTCCTTTTTCCTCTCTTCCAAGGACACTAATATTGATTTCCTAAAGGTCCCACCTCATAAAGCCAGAAGTTAGGACATCAACATGTAAATTTGTGGTGGCAGAGGGGGTGGGGGGAGCAGCGGGGGAGAGGGGTGGAGGAGGAGCACAAAACATTCAGACCATAACAAGTATAGCCGGGCGTGATGGTTCATGCCTGTAAACCCAGCACTTAGGGAGGCCGAGGCAGGCAAATTATTTGAGCTCAGGAGTTTGAGACCAGTGTGGGCAACATCTCGAAACCCCTTCTCTAAAAGAAATACAAAATAATTAGCCGGGCATGGTGACGCGCACCTGTAGTCCTGGCTACTTGAGGGGCTGAGGTGGGAAGATCGCTTGAGCCCAGAAGGTCAAGGCTGCAGTGAGCCAAGATGGTGCCACTGCACTCCAGCCTGGGTGAAAAAGTGAGACCTTGTCTTTAAAAAAGAAAAAAAAACTTATGGTCAGTTGATTTTTTGACAAGGGTACGTAAACAATTAATTGGGAAAAGAATAGACTTTTCGACAAATAGTGCTGGAACAACTGGATATCCAGGTGCAGAATAATAAAGTAATACCCCCCCCACCTCATATAATATACAAAGATTAACTCAGAATGGTTCAAATACCTAAAACAACTCTTGAAAGAAAATACAGGGGTAAATCTTCATGAACTCATATTGGACAATGTTTTCTTAGATGTGACACCAAAACCACAAGCAACCAAAATAAAAATAAATGGACTATCAAAATTTAAAATGTTGGGCCAGGTACTATGGCTCACACCTGTAATCCCAACATTTTAGGAGGCCAAGACAGGAAGACTGCTTAATCCCAGGAGTTCAAGATGAGCCTGGGCAACATAGACCTATCTCTACAAAAAAAGTAGAAAAAATTAGCTGGGTGTTGTGGCGCATGCCTGTAGTCACACTACTCGGGAGGCTGAGGTGGAAAGATCTCTTGAGCCCAGGAGATTGAGGCTGCAGTGAGCTGTGATCGCACTCCAGCCAGGGTGACAGAGTGAGATTCTTTAAAAAATAAAAAGCAGATAAAATATTCATAAATTATATATCTGATAAGGGACCTACAACTTAAAAGGACAAATAACCCAATTAAAAAATGGGCAAATGATCTGAACAGACATTTCTCCAAAAAAGATTTACAGATGGCCAATAAGTACATGAAAAGATGTTCAACATCATCAGTCATTAAGAAATACAAATTAAAACTACAGTGAGATACCACTTCATACCCACTATGATGGCTATGATTTAAAAAAAAAAAGTGTTCATTAGGATGCGAAGAAATCGTAACCTTCATACACTGCTGGTGGGAATGTAAAATGATGCAGCCAATTTGGAAAAGAGTCTGGCGTTCCTCAAACAGTTAAACATTGAGGGCCAGGCAATGATGACTCACACCGGTAATCCCAGCACTTTGGGAGGCTGAGCTAGGAGTATTGTTTAAAGTCAGGAGTTTGAGACCAGCCTGGGCAACAAATCAAGACCCTGTCTCTTAAAAAAAAAAAAAAAAAACTTAAACATTGACTTACCAATTGACTCAGCAGTTTCTCTCATAGGTTCATACCTCTGAGAAATGAAATCATATGTATGTAGATATTCATAGCATTATTCATAACAGCCAAAAGATAAAAACAATCCAGATATCCATCAGCTTCTGAATGGATAAGCAAAATATAAATCCTTTCAAGAAAATATTATTTGACCATGAAAGTAAAAAAAAACCGATTCATGCTATAACATGAAAGCCAGTTACAAAAGACCATATATTGTACAAGTTCATTTATATGAAATGTTAAGAATAGACAAGTCTATGGAGACAGTGTAGATTAGTGGCTGCATATGGAGGGGGAGGATGGGGTTATTGAGGGTGATGGGTAAAGGGTATGGGATATAACCATTCTAAAATTGATTATGGTGATGGATGTACAACTCTTGAGTGTACTAAAAATCATTGAATTGTACACATTGTGCGAGTGAATTATATTTCAATAAAGCTCTTACCAAATTTTTTTAAATCTTAGAGAATGTAAAAAATAAGGATATTTAAATCTTTAACACAGTATCTAGCAAATAATATGTCCTTAATAGTAGCTATTATTTGATAAATACCATTTTGAATTTTGCCTAATAACATAGATTGAACTGACATTAATGTGTAAGATGGTTTGGTGATGGAAAAACCAGTCAGGACGCTATTGTCATGGTTCAGACGAGAGACAATATAGATGTCAGCTAAGATTGTATCAGTAGGTATGGAAAGCAAGTGGTAATTTTTAACTACAAGTAAAGTAAATAAGTGGTGACATTTTGCAGATAGAACATGAAAATAAAATCTACAGGATTTGTTTACTGATTGTGATGGATGAAGAGTGATGTATCTGTCAGCCAGAATATAATTAAAAACTATATAGTAACAGGTGGCACAAAAACATCCAATTTAGTAGAATGGTGGTGATAGTAGTACAAAAAAGTCCAAATGCCTAGCTTATTGTCAAATGCTGAGGATTCTAAGATGTCTTCTGCCCTTAATAGGAGACTGACATAAGCAAGGACAATATAATGGAGTTATATTTTCTAATGTCAGCATATGAAATGAAAAAAATATTTTCAAAACTACCTTTGAAAATCCTTTAGGGTAGCACATGGGGTCCTCTCAGTAGTTCTATCAGAGCCAGTTTTTTCCAGTGTTGGAAATAAATCTGATTTGGCTGATCACCAGATGAAGTAGTTGGCTTGGGTTTTGGGGGCCCTATTTTAGTTAATCAGACAATCAGTTATTTATCAAACACTTAATACTAGGCTCTAAAGATATCCCTGTTCTCAAGGAGCTTACATTCTAGTGGGGGAGACAAACAGTAAACACACAGAATTTCAGATGCTTTTAAGTACTATAAGGAAAATTGAATAATGAGCATAGTTGGTAGTGGTGGTTGTGCTGGTGGCAGCTACTAATGCTACAATGTTCAGGAAGTACGTCCCTGAGGAGATGACGTTTTTTATATTTTTGAGACAGGCTGGCTCTGTTGCCTTAGGCTGGAGTGGAGTAGCAAGATCTTGGCTTACTGCAACCTCTGCCTCCTGGGCTCAAGTGATTCTCTCCTGTGAGCCTCCCAAGTAGCTGTGATTACAAGTGCATACTACCATGCCTCACTAATTTTTGCATTTTATTGTAGAGATGGGGTCTCACCATGTTGCCAGGCTAGTCTCCCACTCCTGGGTTTAAGTGATCTGCCTGCCTTGGCCTCCCTAAGTGCTAGGATTACAGGTGTGAGCCACCGTGCCCAGCCAGGAGACGACATTAGAGATGACACCATGGAGAACGTGCCCAGTAGAAGCAATAGCAAGTACAAAGGTCCTGAGAAACTCTGGTGCATCTGGTCACAAGCTTGGTATGTTTGAACCGAAGACCACTGTGTTCAGAGGTTAGTGATTAGAAAGTGAAAAGGGATGAGATGAGGGATGTAGGCAGGGACCAGATTATCTAGGGTCTAATAGACCATCATCAGGAGTTTGGATTTTATTCTGGTTCCAGTGAAAAGCTATTAAAGAAGTTTAATCATGGGAATAACATAACCCAGTTTATTCTTTAGAAAGATCACTCTGACTCAGGGTTTCCTCTGCCTCCCAGGTTCAAGCGATTCTTCTGCCTCAGCCTCCAGAGTAGCTGGGACTTCAGGCGTACACTAAACTTATTTTTGTATTTTTAATAGAGACAGGGTTTCACCATGTTGGCCAGGATGGTCTCGATCTCTTGACCTTGAGATCCACTCGCCTTGGCCTCCCAAAGTGCTGAGATTACCACTGTGAGCTCCCATGCCTGGCTGACTCAGGGTTTCTTAACATCATCACTATTGACATTTTAGGGCTGAATAATTCTTTTTGTAGGGACTGTAAGATGCTTGCAGCATCCTACAACATTGTAGGCATTGTAGGATACGTATTTTGTTTAGAATCCTTGGCCTTCACCCACTAGATGCTAGTAACCCCACCACCTTCCCTGAGTTGTGACAACCAAAAATGTCTCCATACATTGTCAGGACAAAATTACTATTCTAATGGAACAAAAAGGATGTGTACTTAAATATTGGACTCCGGGCCAGGTGTGGTGGCTCACACCTGTATCCCAGCACTTTGGGAGTGCTTCAGGTGATCCACCCGCCTCAGTCTCAAAGCAGAGGTGGGTGGATCACCTGAGGTCAGGAGTTCTCCTGGCCAACATGGCGAACCCCCATCTCTCTTAAAAATACAAAAAATGAGGCAGCTGTGGTGGTGGACGCCTGTAATCCCAGCTACTTGGGAGGCTGAGGCAGAATTGCTTGAACCCTCGAGGCAGAGGTTGAAATGAGCCAAGATGGTGCCATTGTATTCCAGCCTTGGCAACAGAGAGAGACTCTATCTCAAAAAAACAAAACCAAAAAACCAGACTCTGACACAGTGGGATGTTCACATTAGAAGCATAATGGCTCTTATTTCATATGAACTCTGGAATATATGATGGCTTTCAGAGATGTTAAGCAGGGCACGGTGGCTCACGCCTGTAATCCCAGCACTTTAGAAGGCCGAGGTGGGTAGATCGCTTGAGGCCATAAGTTTGAGACCAGCCTGGCCAACATGGCAAAAACCCGTCTCTACTAAAAATACAAAAAATTAGCTGGGTGTCATGGCACATGCCTGTAATCCCAGCTACACGGGAGGCTGAGGCATGAGAATCGCTTGAACCCAGAGGCAGAGGTTGCAGTGAGCCTAGATCGCGCCACTGCACTCCAGCCTGGGTGACAGAGCGAGACTCTGTCTCCAAAAAAACAAAAAAAGAAGAAAAAAGGTCCAGTTGAATACAAAAAAAGCAGCTCAGGAAGAGTTTCTTGGAGCAAAAGGGAGATGAGCAACCTTGGAAACAAGTCTAATTAGATGAATAATTGTTAAAAGATGAGCAGTGCTTTCTAGACAGAGGAAGCATGAGGAAAGGGTCTCTGATCCTGGAATGGCTTTTATGCCAGGAAGAAAGCATGAATTGAAAGGATGAAATGGCAAATGTCGTGGTAGACTATTGGACTATTCCTGCAGCTCAGAAAAGTGGCCTGGAAACAAGAGGTTTGGCAAATATCCTGTTATGGTGGTAATTAAGGCAGAGGGAGGGTTTGGAGCAAGCTCACCAAGGGAACTCTGTAGAATGAAGAAGTCTTCTCAGGGAATGCTTAAATCCTGGAGGTCTCTGGGGTAGGTAGGACAGAAAGTCCTGTTATTTGCCAGGTAGACAGACTGTTGGGCGTCGGGGAATTAATGCTGGTCACCCAAAGAGTTGTGCAGCTTTGTCTACCATCGTTAAATGAGGTAGTGACCTGACTCAAATACTTTTGTCTCCACACCCCTGTTTGGAAGCCATGTATATTTTGCTTGCTCTTCCCATTTAAAATCGTAATCCATTCTATTCCACCCCTATGAGGAAGCTTTTGGGTAGAAAAGGGTGTGGAGGAATACATAAGTTGATGTGTATCAGGTGTGCACACTTTAGTGTGCATCAGAACCGCCTGGAGGGCTTGTTAAACCAGATCTCTGGGCACCACCCCAGGAGTTTGATTCAGTAGGTCTAAGGTGGAGTTCAATAATCTGCATTACTAACACGTTTCCAGGTGATGCTGCTATTCCGGAGACTACACCCAGAAACTACCTTAATTCACTCTAAAATGAAGGTGATTGTTTTTTGCTCTGGAATAGGAACTCCTTAATGAGTTTAAGATATTGATCTGAACCCTTGTAATTGCCCCAAATACTTAATACTAACGTGTGTTTAATGCTCTAGCACACGAGGGGAGCCTAGAATCACCTAACAACTCCCTTCGGCAGTGATTCTGATTAGTGCATCTCCAGTTCCGACTAAGATTTCCCACAAATATTAATTATTTTCACAGGAGGCTAATAAAAAATGCCGTCTTTGTCTCCAGAAAATACCTGGAGGATGGCATTTCAGAGGCAAAGAGGCTGTACCAGCCTCCCAGTCTCAGCCCTTCTCTGCCGCCCACCACTGAAGGGGCCCCGGCTACCCCCAGGAGAGCTGCAACTTCCTAGGTGACTTGAGGCAGCCTTAAAAGGGATTGGCGCAGCCTCCTTGCGACAGAGAAATGTGATTTAAAATCAGCTGGGCCACCCAAAGGGAGCGTCTTTTCCATCAGGTGGAGCCGAGGGGCGGGGCTCAGGGACCGCCCCCTTCCGGCGCCGCCCTCTCCGGCGCCGGGGGCGTTCCCGACTGCAGCTGCGATCCTAACGGGCTCGCGAGACGCCCCGCCCTCCCTGGGCTCACCCCCGGCTCCATTTTGCAGACGACCAGGTTTGGCTGTGACGCTGCTGCCGGGGTCAGGTGAGGCGCGGCGCCCCCCTCCCCTTCCCAACTCCTCGTCCGCCTCAGTCGTCTCGTCCCCAGCCTGCTCGGTTTGTCGCTGTCCCAGAGCTGGTGGGACGCGGCGGGAGGGCCATGTGGACCTCCCGGATGGCTGCGACTCGGTGTGCGCGTTTCGGAGCCGGGCTGCCGGCCAGGGTGTGTTGGGGTGGCGTGGGTGAGGCTGCCGGCCCGGCTTGCAGGAAGACTGGAAGCCCTTCGGCCCATACGGAAATCCCAGGGACCAGTGGCGCCCCGCCCTCGGGCAGGTGGAGGGTCTGAGGCCGGAGCGTGGCCCAGCCGCCTCGCGGGAGGCCTAGTAGGGAAACGCACAGGCAGTGCTAAAAGCCGTCTGGCTGGTTGGTGGTGGCTGTACTTTCCGGTGACACAGCGAATTTAGGGAAACTTGGGAAATTTTTACTGTGCTTAGTGAACCAGGCCAAGGTTGTACGCTGACTCTTGTTTACAGTTCTTGGAAACTATTATAGAATAGCATTCCAGATTTCATTCCTGTTTCCCAACCAGCAGCAAATGTGTGTTGAAATTAGCACATCCTGTGGAAACACTGCCCAAGAAAACCGAGATGCAGAGGTAGATGGCTGATGTCCACCAACAGAAATGACGCTGTTATCTTCTGACTGCCTTAAATGCCCTAATTTTAACTAGCTGATAGCCAGCTAATCTGCAAATGTGACTGAATTAGTTGATGAGTGTAATGAGTTACCTTCCAGGCAAGGAAAAAGATTCAAGCACTAAATAGGGAGAAGAGATAATTTTGGCCACTGCAAACTTTCAGTCCTCACTGGTGGGTGGCTACCTACCTGTCCGTGCAGAGGACTAGCCATGCCTCCACTTTCTTTCTCCAAATCGCTGACTGATTTAAATGATCCTACCGGTTTTGCAAAGTTGTATTCACTGTTGCGTATCTTCAGTCACCCTTCCTGTTTCGTGTATTTTTTTTTCGCCCCATAAATTTGCAACAGCTGCCTCTTGGGTTCCTGGGCTTCATGCCATCTATGAGAAACAGTGAGACCCAGCCCTTTTACTGACTGACTCACTGGGTGGAGATGGTTTGGAGAACCAAGAATTATTTTCTAGTTTTTTGAAAGTGGTTGCTAACAGAGAATGTTAAAAAAGAAAAAAAGAGTTCTGGTTCACCAGTATATATTTGTCACTTGGGCAAAGTTAAGAAATTTGTCTGGTTACTCTGGGCGTTACTTAGCTTTTTACAAAAACTGTAAAAATCTGCTTCTTGAATAGATGATATATGTGCATTTCTAAAAGAGCTAAAGGTACATTGCAAAGTAAGTCTCCTCCGTTGTGTCCCAGCTCTTCATCCAGGAAGCAGTCACTGTTTTCTACTTCCCTGAGTGTCCTTTCAGGTATATTCTATAGGTCAGAATCAGTGCATTTTTTACATATATGGCTGCAGATTATGCAGTTTTTCCCTTTACTTTTTATTTTCACCTAATTTGTGTTAGAGATGGTTTCATATATGGGTAAAGAAAACAAAAAAGCCGCCTCATTTTTAATAACCACATAACAGTTTCTTGTATGGCTCTCCATAATCTGTTTCACCTGTTCCTCCTTTTTTAAAAATTTCAGCGGCGGCTGGGCACAGTGGCTCACACCTGTAATCCCAGCACTTTGGGAGGTCGAGGTGGGTGGATCACTTGAGGTCAGGAGTTTGAGACCAGCCTGGCCAACATGGCGATACCCTGTCTCTACTAAAAATACAAAAATTAGCTCGTTGTGGTGGTGCGCTCCTGTAGTCCCAGCTACTTGGGAGGCTGAGGCAGGAGAATCGTTTGAACCTGGGAAGCGAAGATTGTAGTGAGCTGAGATGACGACACTGCACTCCAGCCTGAGTGACAGAGCGAGACTCTATCTCCAAAAAATAAAATTTCGATAGCTTTTGGAGTACAAGTGGTGTTTTGTTACATGAATGAATTATATGGTGGTGAATTCTGAGATTTTAGTCACCTGAGCAATGTACACTGTACCTAATGTGTAGTTCTTTATTCCTAACTCTTTCACCCTCCCCTTTTTGAGTCTCTAAAGTTCATTATATCACTTCATACCTATGCCTTTGCATAGTCATAGCTTAGCTCCCACTTATAAAGTGAGAACATACAGCTTTTGGTTTTCCACTCCTGTGTTACTTCACCTAGAAAAATGGCCTCCAGCTTCATCGAAGTTGCTGCAAAAGACATTATTTCGTTTCTTTTAATGGCTGAGTAGTATTCCATGGTGTATATATACCACATTTTCTTTATTCACTTGTCAGTTGATGGGCACTTAGGTTGGTTCCACATCTTTGTTAAGTGTGAATTGTGCACTATAAATATATATGTGCAAATGTCTTTTTCATATAATGACTTCCTTTTTTGGGGGCAGATACCCAGCAGTGGAATTTCTGGATCGATGGTGTATCTATTTTAGCTCTTTAAGGAGTCGCCATACTGTTTTCTGTAGAGGTTGTATAGCAGTGTAATAAGTGGTCCTTTTTCCCCACATCCACACCAACATCTATTGTTTTTGGACTTTTTTTTTTTTTGAGACTGAATCTTGCTCTTGTTGCCCAGGATGGAGTACAATGGCCTGATTTCAGCTCACCCCAACCTCCGCCTCCTGGGTTGAAGCGATTCTCCTGCCTCAGCTTCCTAAGTGTCTGGATTACAGGCATGCGCCACCACATCTGGCTAATTTTGTATTTTTAGTAGAGACAGGGTTTCTCCATGTTTGTCAGGCTGATCTCAAACTCCTGACCTCAGATGATCTATACACCTTGGCCTCCCAAAGTGCTGGGATTACAGGTGTGAGCCACTGCGCCCAGTCTTATTTTGACGTTTTAATAATGACCATTCTTGTAGGAGAAAGGTGGTATCTCATTGTGGTTAGTTTGCATTTCCCTGATGATTAATGATGTTGAACATTTTTTTCATGTTTGTTAGCCATTTGTGTATCTTCTTTTGAAAAATGTCTATTCATGTCCTTTGCCCATTTTTTAATGTAATTTTTTTTTCTTTGTGATTTGAATTCTTATAGATTCTGGATACTAGTCCTCTGTTGGATGCATAGTTTGCAGATATTTTCTCCCATTCTGTGGGTTGTCTGTTACTCTGTTGATTATTTCTTTTGCTGTGCAGAAGCTTTTTAGTTTAATTAGGTCCCATATATTTATTTTTGTTTTTGTTGCATTTGTTTTTGGAGTCTTAGTCATGAGTTCTTTGCCTAGGCCAATATCGAGAAGACTTTTTCCAGTGTTCTAGAATTTTTGTAGTTACAGGTGTTGTATTTAAGTTTTTGATCAACTTGAGTTGGTTTTTGTATAGGGTGATAGATGGGGATCCAGTTTCATTCTTCATGTGGCCAGCCAGTTTTCCTAGCACCATTTATTACATAGGGTGTCCATTCCTCAATTTTTGTTTTGGTGTGCTTTGTTAAAAGAGCAGTTGGCTGTATGTATTTGGCTTTATTTCTGGGTTCTCTATTCTGTTTCATTGGTCTATGTGCCTACTTTTATACCAGTACTATACTGTTCTGGTAGCTATAGGCTTGCAGTCTATTTGAAGTCTGGTAATGTGATGTTTCCAGATTGTCTGGAGGAAGAGGAAGAATTTTAGGATTGTTCTAATTCTGTGAAAAATGATGTTGGTATTTTGATGGGAATTGCATTTAGTCTGTAGATTGCTTTGGGCAATATGGTCATTTTCACAATATTGATTTTTCCAATTCATGAGCATGGGATGACTTTCCATTTGTTTGTATTGTCTATGATTTCTGTTGGCAGTCTTTTGTAGTTTTCTGTCATCTCCTTGGTTAAGTATATTCCTAGGTATTCTATAGTTTTCTTTTTTTTTTTTTTTCCTGTAGCTGTTGTGAAAGGAATTGAGGGCCGGGCGTGGTGGCTGACACCTGTAATCCCAGCACTTTGGGAAGCCAAGGTGGGCAGATCACCTGAGATCGGGAGTCCGAGACCAGCCTGACCAACATAGAGAAACCCTGTCTCTACTAAAAATACAAAAAATTAGCCGGACGTGGTGGCAGATGCCTGTAATCCCAGCTAACTCGGGAGGCTGAGACAGGAAAATCGCTTGAACCAGGGAGGCAGAGGTTTCAGTGAGCTGAGATACCATTGCACTCCAGCCTGGGCAACAAGAGCAAACTCTCGGAAAAAAAAAAGGAATCGAGTTCTTTATTTGATTCTCAGCTTGGACATTGTTGATATATAGCAGTGCTACTAATTTGTGTACATTTATTTTCTAACCTGAGACTTTACTGAATTCGTTTATCAAACCTAAGAGTCTGTGGGAGTCTTTAGGATTTCCTTGGTATACAGTCATATCATCTGCAAACAGTCATAGTTTGACTTGCTCTTTTCCAATTTAGATGCCGTTTATTGCCTTCCTTTGACTAATTACTCTGGCTAGTACTTCCAAAACTATGTTGAATAGGAGTGGTGAAAGTGGACAGCCTTGTCCTATTCTTGTTCTCAGGGGGAGTGCTTTCAACTTATCCCCATTCAGTATGATGTTGACTTTGTTGTATATGGCTTTTATTATTTTGAGTTAGGTCCTTTCTGTGCTTAGTTTGTTGAGAGTTTTTATCATAAAGGGGTGCTGGATTTTATTGAATGCTTTTTTTGCATCTATTGAGATGATCATGTGGTTTTTGTTTTTAATTCTTTTTATGTGATGTATCACATTTATTGACTTGGATATGTTAAATCATTCCTGTATCCCTGGGATGACACCTGTCCCTTATTGATGGACGTTCAGATGGTCTTTAACCCTTTCCTATTACAAAAATGCTGTAATGAGTAGCCTTGTACATATATAATTTTGTCCTCTTGCAAGTATTTCTATAAGATATATTCCTAGAAATGGAATTGCATTCTAGTCTTTTATATAATTATTCTTCAAAATGTACCAAAATTCACTTTCTTAAAATTGCTTTAGGCCAGGCTCGGTGGCTCACTCTTGTAATCCCAGCACTTTGGGAGGCTGAGATGACCGGATCACCTGAGGTCGGGAGTTCGAGACTAGCCTGACCAACATGGTGAAACCCTGTCTCTACTAAAAGTATAAAATTAGCTGGGTGTGGTGGTTCACGCCTGTAATCCCAGCTACTCGGGAGGCTGAGCCAGGAGAATCGCTTGAACCTGAGAGGCGAAGGTTGTGGTGAGCTGAGGTGCCATTGCACTCCAGCCAGGGCAACAAAAGTGAAACTCTGTCTAAAAAAAAATTGCTTTAATTTTTATTATATGCAGATAGTCTTTGTCTTATTTTCATTCTTGTTGACATAATTCCTCTAGGCGTTTTTTTTGTTTTTTTTTTCTGTTTTTTTTTTTTTGAGATGGAGTCTTGTTCTGTTGCCTAGGCTGGAGTGCAGCGGTGCGATCTTGACTCACTGCAACCTCTTCTGCCCGGGTTCAAGCGATTCCCCTGCCTCAGCCTCCTGAGTAGCTGGGACTACAGGCGTGCACCACCATGCCTGGCTAATTTTTTTATATTTTAGTAGAGAAGCGATTTCACCATGCTGGCCAGGATGGTCTCAATCTTCTGACCTCGTGATCTACCTGCCTCGGCCTCCCAAAGTGCTGGGATTACAGACATGAGCCACTCACCCAGCCTCCTCTAGGCTTTTAAAGGTAAGATTTAATATAGTAGCTAAAGAATTTAGATATAGGTCTTGTCACTGGAACAATTCCTTGAGACTTAGAAATTTAAATTGCTTATGCAGTCTTTGGTCCTGTAACTGCTTATTGCCTTTCAAATTACTATTAATTTATCTCACAAATTATTTTCAGATTTTTTTCCTTTATTTCGACCTGACCCTTTTATCCTTGGTCTGTCTACTGTTTGTTTTCCTTTCCCCTTTCTTTTCCTTTCCTTCCTCCCTGTCCTCCTCCCCCTCCCCTCCCCTCTTTTTGAGACAGGCTGGAGTGCAGTGATGCAAACAAGACTCACTGCAGCCTGGACCTCGTGGGCTCAAACAATTCTCCCACCTCAGCTTCCTGAATAGTTTGGACTACAGGTGTGTGCCACTGCACTGGGCAATTTTTAAAACTTTTTTGTTGGGACGAGGTCTTACTGTGTTGCCCAGCAGGGTCTTGAACTCCTGGGGTCAAGCAGTCTTCCCACCTTGGCCTCCCAGAGTTTTGGGATTATAGGCGTGAGCCACTGCGTCCAGCCTATCTGACCATTCTTTAGAGCTTTTGCCCCTCCTTTACTCCTTATACCAACCAGGCTTAGTTAGAAAAGAAAAAAGCAAAAAATATTTATCCTGTCCCTGTTTTTACATCCAGGCCTTTTAGATCCCAAATGAGTATTTTAGAATTGACTGGGTCAGTTTGCATATTATTTTATGTTTCTTGACTTAGAGCCTTGATTCAGTCTTTGTCCACTTAATCTCAATTCAGCACATTTTTAGCTTCTATCCTGTGTTTGTGTCATAAGGGACACAACTTACTATCTCATTTTCCTATACTGTGTACTCAAAAGGCTGAATACTTTTTCTCAATCTTTCTATCAGCACCTAGGACAGTGCATATTACACCATTGGCTTTCATAAATATTGAGTTGGATTTATTTGGCATCTTGATAGAAAAGAAATATGAATCATCTATAGCTGTATTGATGAAAAGTGCCAAAACATACATTTAAACATTTAGAAAATTAGGTGTAGATCTAGAAATGCCAAAGTATTCCGATATCAAACTGTGAATCACAGACCTGCAGAATCTACATCACCTGAAAGCTTTAGAAATGCAGAATCTCAGTCCCCATCCGGAAGCTACTGAATTAAAGTCTCTATTTTAACAAGAGCCCTAGGGATTCATATACACATTAAAGTTTGAGGCCGGGTGCAGCGGCTCACCCCTGTAATCCCAGTACTTTGGGAGGCCAAGGCAGATGGATCACTTTTGGTGAGGAGGTCGAGACCAGCCTGGCCAACGTGGTGAAACCTCATCTGCACTAAAAATACAAAAATTAACCAGCTGTGGTGGTGTGCACCTGTAGTCTCAGCTACTTGGGATGTTGAAGCGGGAGAACTGCTTGAACCCAGAAGGTGGAGCCTGCAGTGATCCGAGACTGTGCTCCTGCACTCCAGCCTGGGCAACAGAGCAAGACTCCATCTCAAAAAGAAAACACTGGGAAACACTATTTTAGTCGACTACATTGTTTAAAGAAGGAAGAGAGAAGACTTGAGCTAGAAAAGTCAGGAGGGGTGCATAAGCCCAGGCTTGAGTGCCAAGTCAGTTAAGAATGGCTTAAGCAAAGGAATGCTGGGAATGGTTCAAGTGGTAGAGGTTTCATGTTGAGTGTTAGGAGTTGGTAAGAAATGAATTAAATAGGTAAATAGAGGCTGGGTGTGGAGGCTTATGCCTATAATCCTAGCACTTTGGGAGGTGGAGGCAGGTTTGGAGTGAACCCAGAAGTTTAAGACTGGCCTGAGCAGCATGGCAAAACCCCATCTTTACTAAAAATACAAAAAATTAACCAGGTGTGGTCATGTGTGCCTATAGTCCCAACTATTCAGGAGACTGAGGTGAGAGGATCATCTGAGCCCAGGAAGTCAAGGCTACAGTGAGCTGATGTCACGCTGCTGCACTCTAGCCTGGGTAATAGAGCAAGAACCTATCTCAAAATATATACATATAATAACAATAATTGGAGCCAATACTAAGGAGATACGAATGTTAGACCAATTAATTTTCATTTAGTACTCCAGCAGTAGTTGTTGATGATTTTTGAGCTGAAGAGCAATTTTCTGAAAGAGCAGAATTTTAGGAAAGTTTAACTAGTAACAGTGATGAAATTGGGAGGGTGAGAGAGTATAAGGAAGAATATAAATAGAGAAGCAGTTTTGGCTGGGCGAGGTAGCTCATGCCTGTAATCTCAGCACTTTGGGAGGCTGAGGTGGGCCTATCAGGAGTTCAAGACCAGCCTGACCAACATGGTGAAACCCAGTCTCTGCTAAAACTACAAAAATTAGCTGGGCGTGGTGGCAGGTGCCTGTAATCCCAGCTACTCAGGAGGCTGAGGCAGGAGAATCACTTGAACCCCAGAGGTGGAGGTTGCAATGAGCCGAAATTCCACCACTGCATTCCAGCCTGGGCGACAGAGTGAGACTCTGACTCAAAAAAAAAAAAAAAAAGACAGTTTTAGTAAGATAGGCATCAAGTGATGAAATTTGGTCTAAGTATATGACCATGAGAACAGAAATGACAGGGAGGCATTTCAAAGGACAGTTAGAAAAATACTGAGTTTCTTACTATGCTGGAGTATTAGGTAATTTAAGTAGTGGTGCTTTTGACAGATAAAGGATGTTAAGAGTGGCATGGTGGAGAATGATGAGTATTTTATTTTACACCAGTACGGAAGTCCTCCTGACTGACTTCTATCTTAATCTGCTCCTTCTCTCAGTCTGTTCTGGTCATCATCCATCTCATAGTTACATCCCACTTTTGCCTTGCAAATAGCATTGTTCTACTTTCTTGCCAATCTCTGTCTAGCACCTTTAAAAACCTAGTTTAAGCCTTTGATCATTCATTTACTCTCCACTTGTAGCAGTGTTTTCTTGTAGATGTCGAATAAGTGATTACTGACTTTATATAGATATATTTCTCAGGTATATTACATCTGATCACTAATAGTATTTTAGATTTTTTTTTTTTTGATACGAAGTCTCGCTCTGTTGCCCAAGCTGGAGTACGGTGGTATGATCTCAGCTCACTGCAACCTCTGCCTCCTGGGTTCAAACGATTCTCCTGCGTCAGCCTCCTGAGTAGCTGGGATTATAGGCACATGCCACCATGCCTGGCTAATTTTTATATTTTCAGTAGAGCCAGGGTTTCACCATGTTGGCCAGGCTAGTGTCTAACTCCTGACCCAGGGAGACCGCACTCAGCCTTTTTTCTTTTTATTTAAATGAAGTCTCATTGCGTCACCCAGGCTGGAGTGCAGTGGTGCAATCTTGACTCACTGCAACCTCCACATTCCGGGTTCAAGCTATTCTGCCTTAGCCTCCCAAGTAGCTGGGATTACAGGTGACCACCACCACAACTGGCTAATTTTTGTATTTCTAACAGAGACAGAATTTCACCATGTTTGCCAGTTTGGTCTCTAACTGACCTCAACTGATCCACTTAGGTTGGCTTCCCAAAGTGCTGGGATTACAGGCATGAGCTACTGTGCCTGGCCCTATGTTATTTGATCAGCTTAAGAGGGTATTCTTTTGAATGTTTATTTTTTTTCTCTGTTTATTTGCATTTGCTTTAGATTAATAGTGTTTTCTTCAGATGCAAAAGACATATGTAGAGATATTTGTTTTTATCTGCATTAGCTCTATTCATTTTACATGAGCTGTCTTCAAAAATGGACAGGAGAGTAATGAATCCCCATGTACTCATCACCCAGTGTGAATAATTATCAACTCCTGACTACTTGTTATGTCTGAATTCTGTACTTTATCTAATATTCCTGCATATTATTTTGACACAAATATCTGACATCATATCATTTTGTCTGTAAATATTTAGTGTATATCTCTAAAAGATCAGGATGCTTGAAAATCAAAATACCATTATCACAACTGAAAAAGTAGTAATAACATCACTTGATGTGCAGGTTGTTTACTTTTCCAAATGGAAATGAGCATCTTTTGAAGAACATAACTTTCAAGCTGTTTGGTACAGACTGCAGTTTTTTGTTTGTTTTTTGAGAAGGAGTATTGCTCCAGTGCCCAGTCAGGAGTGCGGTGGTGTGATCTAGGCTCACTGCAATCTCTGCTTCCCGGGTTGAAGTGATTTTCCTGCCTCTACCTCCCGAATAGCTGGGATTACAGGTGCCTGCCACCACGCCTGGCTAATTTTTTGTATTTTTAGTAGAGATGAGGTTTCATCATACTGACCAGGCTGGTCTTGAACTTCTGACCTTGTGATCCACCCACCTTGCCTCCCAAAGTGCTGGGATTACAGGCGTGAGCCACCACGCCCGGCCGCCTATGTTCTTTTACTTGATTCTTACAACAACATCCTTGAGTAGGTACGTTCATGTCCCATTTTATAGATGAAGAAATGAAGGCTTAAAAAGGCTAAGTAACGTCCTTTGAGAACCTAAGTAATTTGCCCATATTTACACTAGAAATCCAGGATGTTACATGAAAAATTCTGTTGGCAGTGCTGGTGGAAATGCAAATTGGTACAACCCCTGTAGAGGGGAATTGGCAGTATCACATTCACCTTTACCCCTCGTCTCAGCAATGCTGTTTCTAGGAATGTACCCCAAAGATAATATTGGCAAAATATACAGAGAGGTACCTGTACATGGCTGTTCATAGCAGAACTGTTTGTAATAGTTAAAAGACAAGAAACAACTCAGGTGTCTGCTATTAAATAAGCCATGATACATCCACACACACTGAAGTACTATGTAGACTTTTTTGTTTGTTTGTTTGTTTGGTCTTTTTGAGATGGAGTCCCACTCTGTTGCCCAGGCTGGAGTGCAATTATGCAATCTTCATTCAGTGCAACCTCGAGCTCCTGGGTTCAAGCAATTCTCATGTCTCAGCCTCCCCAGTAGCTGGGACTACACGCACCTGTCACCACACTCATCTAATTTTTGTATTTTTAGTAGAGACAGGGTTTCACCTTCTTGTTCAGGCTGGTCTTGAACTCCTGACCTCAGGTAATCCACCTGCCTCGGCCTCCCAAAGTGCTGGGATTACAGACGTGAACCACCGTGCCCGGCCTTTTTTTTTTTTTTTTCTAAAGAGACACGGGGTGCCCAGGCTGGAGTGTAGTGGTACGATCCTAGCTCACTGCCGCCTTGAAGTCTTGGACTCAAGTGACTCTCCTGCCCAGGCTTCCAAATAACTGGGACTACAGGTGTACACCATGGCCGGCTAATTGTTTTACTTTTTGTAGAGATGAGGTCTTTCTTTGTTGCCCAGGCTGATCTCAAACTCCTGGCTGCAAGAGATTGTACTGCCTCAGCCTCCCAAAGTGCTGGGATTTACAGGCATGAGCCACTGTGCCTGGCCTATGTTGTTGTTTTTAAAAAGGAATGTGTACACTATAGCTGATGGCCATAATAAGAGACAAAAGCCAAGTAAAGAAACAGTATGTTTTATGTAAGAATGGAATGGGCATACAAATATATACATATCTGCTTAGGTACTTAAAGATAGGCGGATAACCCATAAAAGTAATCATTATATGTAGGAGATAGTAAGGGACAGGGGTAGAATTTAACCGATTTTTGAACATATCTTGTTTTGTAGATTTGACTTTGGAACCCAGAAAATGGGTTTATATAAGTATAAAATAAAACTAAATCCAAAAATTTTAAAACCTTAAAAGTGAAAAGCAAAAGGAAACATATGGACCAAATGTGTGTCAAATTGGTGGCATAACTACACGGGAATTATTTTAAAAGTGTCGTTAAAACAGTAATTTGGGGCTGGGTGCAGTAGCTCACGCCTGTAATCGCAACATTTTGGGAGGCTGAGGCAGGCGGACCACTGGAGCACAGGAGTTGAAGACCAGCCTGGACAATATGGTGAAACCCCATCTCTACAAAAAATAAAAAAATTCACCAGGCATGGTGGTACATACCTGTGGTCCCAGCTACAGGGGGTGTTGAGGTGGGAGGTCACTTGATCCCAGCAGGTTGAGGCTACAGTCTGCTCTGATTGCGCCACTATACTCCAGCCTGGTTGCCAGAATGAAAACTTGTCTCAAAAATAAAAAGTTTATAAAAAAGAAAGCTAGGGTTTAATCCATATGTAGATGACTCCAAAATGTTAGCTCTTAACCATTGCACCATTGTTTCCGATAATGTGGTTATATCACCATATGATGGGATTTCTGTGGCACCTAGAAAGGACTTTTTATTTTCATAGCTAAGTATTTATTTTAATATTACTTTCTATTTGTGATAAGAAGACTACTGGAAGTTTTCCATTTAGGAGTTTTCTATTTAAAAGTATGCTGATATTTAAAAGTATGCTGATAGTAAGCATACTTTTAAAATAAAAGTAAGTAAAAAATTGGCTTAAAGAAAAACAGTTTGGCCGGGCATGGTGACTCATGCTTGTAATCCCAGCACTTTGGAAGGCTGAGGTAGGTGGATCACCTGAGGTCAGGAGTTCAAGACCAGCCTGACTAACATGGTGAAACTCTGTCTCTACTAAAAATACAAAAATTAGCCGGGCGTGGTGGCAGATGCCTGTAATCCCAGCTACTCGGGAGGCTGAGGCAGGAGAATCACTTAGACCTGAGAGGCAGAGGTTGTAGTGAGCTGAGATCATGCCACTGCACTTCAGCCTGGGCAACAGGGCAAGACTCTGTCTCAAAAAAATAAAAAATAAAAATAAATAGTTTATAAAAGTACTGGTAGAATTGAGATATGACAAATATTGTATGGCATGACAAAGTTGGAACCTTTTCTAGGCTATACTGACTCCACTGGTGTGAATGATGAAATAAGAAGCATTTAATAAGCTTTGCTTATATCCCTAATATCCACATTTTAGTTTTATTCCACTCTTTTGAAAAAAGAAATATTTTACATAAAACCGTGTGTGTGTGTGTGTATGTATCTGTATGTTTTCAAAGACCCTAACCATTATAAGAAAGTACAGGCCGGGCGCGGTGGCTCATGCCTGTAATCCCAGCCCTGTGGGAGGGAGGTGGGTGGATCACCTGAGGTCGGGAGTTTGAGACCAGCCTGACCAACATGGAGAAACCCCATCTCTACTAAAAATACAAAATTAGCTGGGTGTGGTGGCGCATACCTGTAATCCCAGCTACTTGGGAAGCTGAGGCAGGAGAATCGTTTGAACCTGGGAGGTAGAGGTTGCTGCGAGCCAAGATCGTGCCATTGCACTCCAACCTGGGCAACAAGAGCAAAACTCCATCTTAAAAAAAAAAATTACAGAGAATTTTTTTTATTGTTACAGAATGTCATACCCAGGCTATCCTCCAACAGGCTACCCACCTTTCCCTGGATATCCTGTAAGTATTGCCACTTAAAATACTAAAATACTTCACATCCTTAAAACAGGTGTTGTTTGGGACTGGACCATGTCAGATCTTACAGATATACTAGAGCAGGGGTCATAAACTCAAATGCTCAGAGGTACTGAGTAGAACAAGTGAGCGAAGGCAGAACTAGAAAGGTGTTGCTTCGTCTGTGTAAAGTTGGCAGGTACTTTGCACCATCCCCGTGTAGCCATGGAGGGAGAGGCACACTCAGTGTTGCTAGATATTTTAGCCCTTCAAGTAAAGTCAGAAACTTGGGTTCTTTATGAAATTGCCCCAAGTTTCAAAATTTAGGAGTTAGCTTTAAAAAATGTTAACTGCTCTGTGACGAAATAAAGCATGGATATAAGCTAAATCCGTCCCTTGACTCACTGGTTCTTTTTTTTTTTTTTAATACCCTTGAGTCATAGTATCACTGCTTCTTAACCTTTGTGTTAGAATGTTGAAAATAATTAAGGGTGTGGCTTGACCCAGAGATAAATTGCAGTGAATTTGTAGTTCTGAGACTTGGAGTACATTTTATAAATGTGCTACTAAGTTTCACCTTGTTGATAGCTATACTACTCTGAGGACTAAGAGCTGAGCCATAAGTAAGAATTGTGCATTTCAGGGGTTTTTTTTTGTTTTAATTTTTTTAAATTATTTTTTCCTTTTTTTGAGATAGAGTCTTGCACTACGCCCAGGCTGGAGTGCAGTGGCATGATTTCAGCTCACTGCAGCGTCCACCTCCTGGGTTCAGGTGATTCTTCTGCCTCAGCCTCCTTAGCAGCTGGGATTGTAGGCGCCTGCCACCATACCCGGCTAATTTTTGCAGTTTTAGTAGAGATGGGGTTTCACCATGTTGGCCAGACTGGTCTCAAACTCCTGACCTCAAATGATCTGTGCATCTAGGCCTCCCAAAATGCTGGGATTACAGGTGTGAGACACTGCACCTGGGCGCATTTCAGTTTTTTTTATTTTTTATTTTTTTTGAGATGGAGTCTTGCTCTGTCGCCAGGCTGGAATGCAGTGGTGTGATATTGGCTCACTGCAACCTCCGCCTCCCGGATTCAAGCAATTCTCCCGCCTCAGCCTCCCAAGTAGCTGGGATTACAGGCATGTGCCACCACTCCCAGCTAATTTTTGTGTTTTTAGTAGAAATGGGGTTTCACCACTTTGGCCAGGATGGTCTGTATCTTCTGACCTCATGATCTTGCCTGCCTTGGCCTCCCAAAGTGATGGGATTACAGATGTGAGCCACCATTCCCGAACCGCATTTCAGTTTTATACTCATAACTGTGGATCTGCTATCTAACCCTGGGAGAATTGGAAGAGGGGTCTCTATAAGTTTATGATAATAAATGTATCCTTATGCAAAGTGATTATATAGTTCTGGTGAATTTATCATAGGAGAGATGAGAATTATGGATATGTTCCCAAGTCTCTGGGTATTAAACAGGGCTCTAGTAACCATTTCAGTCAGTGTAGGCTCATTGCTAAAACAGACAACTCCCAAATTTCAGTGACTTCACAATGAAAAAATATATTTTTTTCTTCAGTTTCCTGTTAGTCAGTGATGGCTAGTGGGTGGGTGGGATGAAGCTTTGTTTCATGTAGTGTTGTGGGTTCCCAGGCTCCTTCCTTATTCTGATCCTACCATCCTCTAGTACTTTGGAGTCCTCTACTGGATCCCCTGTTTATGGTGGCAAATGAAGGAAGAGAGAGAGCATGGAGGATTGGGCAGAGGTTTTTAGGGGACAAGTTTAGGAAGTGGTATACATCACTTCTGTCTGCATTCATTCACTGATACTCATTCACATAGTCCAACCTAACTGCAAGGGGCTCTGAGAAATGTAGTCTCTACAGCTTTGTGGCCTGGGGAGAAAGAGTTCAGTGAACATGTAACAATCTCTTCCACTCTGCATACTGTCTGCTCTGAACTATGAGGTCCAAAATGTCACAGTCTGTGTGTGATGTAATATACAGGTTATCTTTTTTATTTTTAAATATTATGTAACAGATCCAGATGTGTTGCAAGAGAGCCTCAAATTCCTCTCTTTAGGGTAGAAAGGAGGATCTTTCTCATATTTGTAGATGCTGGGAAAATGAAGGAACTAAGGGGTTTTGTTAGTTTTTCTTGAAACCTTGAGGTTTGTAAAGAACCCCATTTTGACTCCCAAATAGAGAAGCAGACCCCTCTTGCCTGACTCAAGCAGAATTAAATGTAACTGAATTCTGACAAACAAGTGTCCTTACAAACTGGTATACTGATAAACTAGTATAAGATACCAGGATTTCAGCCGGGTGCCGTGGCTCATGCCTGTAATCCCAGCACTTTAGAAGACTAAGATGGGCGGATCACCAGGTCAGGAGATCGAAACCATCCTGGCCAACATGGTGAAACCCCATCTCTACTGAAAATACAAAGATTAGCCAGGCATGGTGGTTCATGCCTGTACGTCCAGCTACTCAAGAGGCTGAGGCAGGAGAATCGCTTGAATCCAGGAAGTGGAGGCTGCAGTGAGCTGAGATCATGCCAGTGTACTCTAGCCTGGAGGACAGAGTGAGATTCTTCTCAA
>PVKP010017783.1:0-45415 GCA_004027715.1 Plecturocebus donacophilus | reverse complement strand
CCCTAGTTACAATATCTCTACTCTTTTCTTCTGTGTCAGTAATTATTGGACTAAATACATCTGGGTGTGTTTATATGGTTGTTGTTTTAAATACACAGTTTTTTTCAGTGGTATTTTACATAGCATGTGGATCCGTAAGAGACTTGAGAGAACACAAAAATTAAGGCTAGCATCAAATTCAGTCTTCCCTGGCAGTTATTCTTCTGTGCAATGCTTTTGTGTACACTGATCTGCTTTCTCTTGATGCTGCTTTCAGATATAATATGCATATACTTCTAGACTCAGCACAAAAGGCAATAACATTGAAAATTTGCAAATCGTACTCCTCGCAGGCTGAATGAGCTACTCCTTCACTTCATTCCACATCCTTTCATGCACATTTCTATTGCAACACTCACCAAGGGTTGTAATTGTCATTTAATTCTAACTCTCCCTTATTGAATTGCAGGTTTCTTTCATTTTTCTAATCTTAAGAAATGAGCCCAAGCGTATGGCACCTCTGTGTCCTCAACAAGTGTTTATTGAATAATTTAATGAACTACTTACTTTACACATATTAAATTGAAGCTTATATTGATTAAGGGGCTTATAATTATTAAATTACTTGCAAAGTCAAAATGTTGCACCTACCTCCTAGGCCAAAGGTCTTGTCATTTCAAATTATGTGCACTCAGAAGCAATTATTTTCTCTTTCCATTTTCTCAGTGTCATCTTAACACCTATTTATAACTAGGAGTATGTTGACCAAAAAGCAATTTTAGCTAGGGAAGTTAAGTGCATAAAAAGAAGCTGCTTAAGCAAACATTTACATTTTTTTTTGTCCGCCAATGACTTTCTATAGCAATTGTTTGTAAGTCTACCCTCACTTGCTCTGACTCTGTCACATCTGTAAACATCTGTGTGGAAAAAAAAAGTGCAAAACGCATCTCTTATTTTAGTGAGTAGTAGTACTAGACAGTGTTGAGGTGCACTTTAACTTTGTCCTCATGCTGGGAGAAGACAGCAAAACCTGTGAAATGCCTTGAAAGACTTTTTGGTGCCAAGGTCTAAAGGAATTAAATATGTGCCAAATTCTCAATTATTTTTTTTCTGGTTCATAAGAAGATTACAGAGTATTAAACTTAAAAATATTTACTTATTTGTCTTAAGACTCTTTCTCAAGGTGAACTAATGAGTAATTTTATGTTTAACCAGTCACAAATATCAACTTTACAAATAAAGCAATTATGTTTAGCATGAAAGAATTTTAGGACAAAAAGTTAATATTGAGATTATTTAGAATATTTATTTCTTTTAGATACATAGCAGTTGAAGCAGAGATAAAGTAAGCCATTTGACCATAATCATACTGCTAATTAAGGACTAATAATGTTTTAGTTTCCTGACTTTAAGCCTAAATTTCTTTTCAGTAAATTAACTGCCTTCATAATTTTACAAAACTAAAATAGTCATTCTTTTAAAAAATGTATTTGAGAAAATCTGAAACTTAATATTGGGCTCATAGTATCTCAATATGGAAAATAGAACTATGTGTTACTGGTTCTGTCTTAAAGTTGAATAAACAGCAATACTAAAATATTTTTTAGAAAAATCAAAAATAAAGTAGGTAGAATTTAGCAAATCATTTTATCTGTGATAATTTCTACTTCTGTAATGTAGTCAATTATGATACATATGCAACTCTATTTGTAATTTACAAGTTTTATCTGATCTGCCTCACATGCCAAATTTGATATTATTTTGTTAGTTGTTTTTTGTAGAGTATTCTTTCAAGTAAACTGCAAATTACTCTTTTTCTCTACAACATAACATCTTTTTCATATTTGTTTCAACGTTTTGATACAAATTCAGAGTTCTATGGAGAGTTAAGCTTAAAAAATGTATTATTTGTAATTCTGTTGGAAAATATACACAGTATTTTTTATAATTTAGGCAGTGTATTAGATTCCTGGGACTCACATAACAAAGTATCGTAGACTGGGTGGCTTAAAGAACAGGTATTTTCTATGGAAGGTGGAAATCTGAATGTGAAGTGTTGGTGGGTTTTTATTGCTTCTGAGGACTCTCCTTGCAAGTACCCCTCCTCACTTTGTCTTTCCTCTGTTCACAGGCATCCTTGGTATATTTTTGTATCCAAATTTCCTCTTCCTATAAGGATGCCAGTGAAACTGGATTGGGGCCTACCCCCAGTGGCCTCATTTTATCTTAATTCTCTCTTTAAAAGTTCTATCTCTAAACACAGACACATTCTAAAGTACATGGGGATAGGGCTTCAACATGTGAAGTTTGAGATGGATTCAGTTCAGCCCATAACAGGCAGTTTTTATTTCAAACATATTAAAATACTCCTCTCTGACTCTTAATGAGACAACAATACTGTGGAAAGCTCTTTGGTTTAAAAGGTAATAGTTCTGGCCAGGAACTGTGGGTCATACCTGTAATCTCAGCCCTTTGGGAGGCCGAGGCAGGCAGATCATGAGTTCAGGAGTTTGAGATCAGCCTGATCAACATGGTGAAACCCTGTCTCTACTAAAAATACAAAAATTAGCCAGACACGTTGGCTCACACCTGTAATCCCAGCTACTCAGGAGGCTTAGGCAGGAAATTCATTTGAACTAGGAGGCAGAGGTTGCAGTAAACCAAGATTGCACCACTGCACTCCAGCCTGGGAGACAGAACAAGACTCTGTCTCAAAAAAAAAAAAAAAAAAGAAAAGAAAAGAAAAAAAAAATTCACAGTTCTGAGTACTAGACCTATCTCTCTCTGTCTGTCTTTGTAGAAGTCTCAAAATCTTTCTATGGTTTAGTAATCTCACTAGTTAAATTAAAAGGTGTGGCCAAAAGAGTCTTATGTTTCTTCTCACTAAAATCAATGACACATTAATTTTTTTAGCATGAAAAAATTCACTTTGATTCCATACTACCTCTGAAATTTCCCGTAATATAAAATAATAAAGTTCAAATTTTTCAAGGTTTCTCAACTACCTTTTAAAATAAGAATATAACTCTTTCCACTTTGTTGCCTTCAAAGTTTTGCTATCAGGACTGTGTTAAAAATGCAAAATGAATTTTTAACAGAGCATTGACAGTTGCATTGTTAATGTGCCTCCAGGCATGTAATTAGCTGAGAAGTTTAATCTTTTATATTCTAAAGTTTGATCAGAATGCATAAGCTCAGAAAAGCTACAAAGTATTGACCAGCATCTCTGATAACAATAAAAAGGAAGTTCTAAGCAGCACTTTCTGTAAATGCAAATGCCCCTTGTTGCTTCTCAATAACTATATTAAATATAATGAAATGATTATTTTTTGGTTATCAAATAGAAGATTTTTAAGACAATTATTTTTCTTGGGAAGACTCAAAAAGAGTCATGTGTGACTTTCTGATAAATGAGTAATTTATTCTATGAACAATTCATCTTTAACATATTGTATTGATCATTAAGAGGAGGAAAAGTCTGCTAGGTGAATATATAAAATGGAAATATAATGTAGGCTATTTAAATAAATTAATGTGTTTCTCATTTTTCTATGTTGTGTAAACATTAACACACATTTATTTTTGTATAATTCAATAACAGTTATCTGGTAGATGAGATAAGGAGAAGGTATTATGATTGTGCTGGATACTGGTGATTAATTTATGGGAGCAAAATGGGTAAAGACCAGAAAAATGAACCTCATGGATGAATTGGAAACATATCAAAATAGGGTAACCATATCAGTCTGTAGGTAAGTTTATTTCATGTGGAGAACATGTGCATACATATGTACTCTAATTGTTCAGAAGCTGTTTCTTTCATTAGTTTTATATTCACTTGTTGCTCAACACATCCTAGGTGGTAAGTACATCTTGTTGATTAGAAGTTGCATAGACCTAAGAGGAAAGTTGGAGAATTCTATAGTGTCTCTGTGTTAGGAGAAAGCTGAAGATTAGTTCTGGTGTGGTTATATTCATCTAGAAGAGTTAAGTTTGGAAGTTTATAACCATATAAACTAAAAACTAGTGATAGGAGACGTATGAAAAAAAAACCCTCTTTTTAAAAAAAAAAAAAAAAAAAAAAAAACCAGTCCTGTGGCTGAGATTGTCCTGATATCTATATTTAAAAAAAATTGCAATGGCAGTTAATATATACTAAGTGCTCTTCAGATAGCAGCTATCCATGTATTATTGAGATAATACAATCACCATTAAAAGAAGTTATTTGGACTTAGGAACAGAAATGGGAATATAAATGAACAGAAGAGATCTGTCCTATTTCTGTGCTTCCATTTGTCCCATATTACATGTATGCAGTATTGTGTACATACCATTGAGATGGCAAAGCACTCACTCAATAGATAGGATTTAATGTTTCTCTGATTATAGTCTTCTCATTTAGTATTTTGTAAACTTTTTGAGATATGACTTTATTTTAATTGTATGTATATTATTTACAGCACCATTTGTTCATTTAATCCATATTTATTGAACCTTTAATGTGTGCCAGTTACAGTTTCTATATATAAAATAATTAAATGGAAATTTTCTATTTCTGACTGGTGAACATTGTGGTTCTGTGGTCCATGGGGACACACACACACATGCACACTACATTACTACCTATATTTGATGTATATAAAGTAGCAGGAATATTGAAGAAATGGTAGAGATCTCTCTATGGCAGTCAGATAAGTGTATCCAGTAGTGTGAAGTGATTCATATGAGCTTGGAGAGATAGATATGTTGTGCTCGATCTGGGGCAAACAATTTGTATAGCATGGCATTTGTGAGAATCACATGTGTTTGAGAGTTACAGAACATGTATTATTGTAGGAATGTTGAGTGTAAGTACTAGGGTGGGGATTCCAGGAAGGGTGAGTTATGAAGGGCAGAATGAAGGTCAGGAAGTGAGGGGTAGGAGGATGAAGACAAGAAAAATACAGTAGACAATGTTGATTAGTAGAAAAGGGGCAGGATCATATAAAGACATTTTACCACAATAGAGTGTTTGCGTTTTATACTTAATGAGAGAAAGATTCATTGAAGAAATTTAGCAGGGAGGTGACAATACAAATCATAAGCAAATAAGACTTTTGGTAACTAATTGATGCTTAGATAATATTAAATGGAGAAAGAATAACACTTGAAAATCAGAACTTACTTTGAGAACATCTGAAAACAGCCAACACCACAGTAATCCAAAATAGAAGGGAACAGAAAAATCATCTAAGCTTATCTATTAACCATGCCAACTCCAAAGTTCACTTCAGACTTTAAAATTAAATTTACTGGGAATGCTCTTGGGGATTTTTATTTTAGCAGGTATTCCAGGTTACTCTTATATACATATTTTGACAATATTACTTTACAGGTCCCTTTGAATGTAGGTCAGTGGATTAAATTAAGTTTATAAAGGAAACTGGGTTTAAAACCTGGCTCTTCCCTAAGAATAGCAATGACAATAATACACAAGTATGGCTGTGCGCACGTGCATATGTCTATGGAGGTGGGCTGCCTCCAAACTTTTAACAATGCCATCCTGTTTTAGTCTTCCATAATCCAATGATTAATTTAGGTCAAGTTTTTTTTTCTTTTTTTTCTATTTTAGGAAGGAAACTGAGACTCAAAGAAGATAAGTGACTTATTCCAAGTCACACACAAAATAAAAGGCAGAACTCCTAAAAGGAAGTTTTCATACATGATTCCCTAGTTCATTTCAATGTCTTTTTTTTTTTAATCTCATGGCATTAGATAGCCTATTTATAGGAAACTAAGAAGATCACTTGATGTTTTCCACTCTCATAGGTCAGATCAGTGGCTTCCAACTGGGGGTGATTTTGTCCCTAGTGGGACATTTAACAATGTGTTTTGGTTATTATATCTTCAGGAGAGGGAGTCCTACTAACATACAGTGAGTAGAGGTCGGGGATGAGGCTAAATGGTATATAGTCCACCGCAGACTCCTCAGCAAAAATTATCTGGATCGAAATGTCAATAGTGCTGAGGCTGGAAAAATGTTGATTCAGATTAACTACATACAGAGGTCCTTTCCAGCTCTAAAATTCAATGACTATCAAGTTGCTTATGCATCTAATACAGCAAATAGGATAAATTTGAGAGGGCCAGTGCTATAGGTATTGGATTTCTCCTTTGTCTAAGTACTCTCAATAGTCTATGATCTCTTAATTTCTTTTTATCTTGATACCATTTCGACTCACTGTCTGTTATTTCATCATTTTGTCTCTAAAATATGCTGAAAATATAAAGGAGACATCATGATTCATTGGTTTTTTTACTAGGTGTTAAGCAATTTTCGTGTATATTGGATGATTTGATCCTTAAAATAGTATTTTCATAGAGACATTATTATTCCCACAGCCACTTTTGTAGTATAGACAGTCCCAAAATATTGGTGTTAGAAATAATAATGTGGTTTTCCTTGGTAAATAAATAAGTTGATTATTCCAGCCCACATATCTTTTAAATCAATGAGTTTGGTTAAACTGTCTGAACCTCAGCACAAACTCATACTGTGTAGGATCTTCATACTGTGCAGGATCTCCTCTGTGGTGCAAAATGAGGCTTTCAGGGAGAAAGGCAGATCAGTATGTTTCCTGGGGTTCAGCATGAACATCACAGGGAAACAGAAAGCTAAAGCACTTACTTGTGTTTGTTGTTGTTTGTTTGTTTTTTAATGACACACCATGGGTAACCATCACTGACACAAAGGACTTAATCTGCAAGTGAAAGACATCAGTAGACTTCGTTTTTGTTTTTTAAAAAAACCAAGTATTTGCAGCTCTAGGCTTGTCACTAATTAGCTACATGATTCTGGGAAAGTCAATAACTTTTGTTCACTTTCTTCAATGATAAGCTGTAAAGTTGAAGTAAAAAATTTCTAGCATCCTTTCCAGCTTTATAAAATAAGATTTGCTTTTATAATCTACTCATTCGGAATTCATCTGATGAGTCCCATGATTATTTGGCAATCGTCTTTGTAGAATGCAGAAAACAGTGTGTATGTGTGTGTCTTGTGTGTCGTGTGTTCATTTTAATTACCAGCAAGTGGTAAAGAACTTATTTTATGATTAGAAAAATGTAAATGTGAATTCTGATTTTAAATAAACCTCATTTTCCCAACCTCAATAAAAACATTTTCAAACTTTGTAATAATAATTTGAAGTAAGTTTTTAAATAGGGCTAAAGAAAAACGTTCGTATCTCACAGGAAAATAAGGTTGTTGACCTGGAATAGAAATGTTTACCTATACTTGACTTTGCCTTATATTTACAAATTTCTTAATACTTCAAAATACCTCAACTCTGTTAAGAACAAAACAGATGCGAATAAGTATTACTTTGTAGCACCTTCTCAGTCTGTCCCTCTGTAAATACAGTCCTCTCTTCATGCTGGTATCATGAATATAGTAGTATATGTTTCATTTAAACAAAAAACAGCACAAAACAAAACACTGGAAGGCTACATTTTAATGCAAAATCCAATAGCCTTTATCTTGATTTGCTATTGCTGACTTAATGGAAAGAAGGTATAATGAGTTGATTAGTTGCATTAGTGCCTCCCAAACCTCGAATTCATGTTTGCCCCTGGAATCAAAGATTATAATCTTATTTGGAAGTAGGGTCTTTGCATATGTAATTAGTTAAGGATCTTTGAGGTGATACTATACTGGATTTATGGTACACCCTGAATACAAAGACTGGTGTGTTTATAAAAAGAAAAGAGGACAGAGAAACAGACAGAGAAAAAAGACATAAGATGATGAAGGTAGACAGAGATGGGAGTCATACTACCATGTGTTAAAAAATCCCTGCGACCACCAGAAGTTGTAAGAGGCAAGAGAAGACACTTCCCTAGAGTCTGCAGGGGGAGCATTGTCTTGATAATGGTGATGTTTCAGACTTCAAGCCTGCAAAAGTGTGAGAGTATAAGAAGTACGAGAGAATACATTTCTCTTGTTTTAAGCTGCTCAGATTATTATATACTGTTATGGAAGGTCTAGAAAATGAACATAGATTTTGGTACTTGGAAGTGGATATTTTTAAATAAATATTTTGAAATGTGAAAGTCCTTTTGAAATCAAGTAATGAGCAGAAGCTGCAAAAATAGCAGCTCACAAAAAAAAAAAAAAAAAAAAGTCTAGTTTTCCTTGAAGAAACTGTTGGTGAAAATATGGACATTGAAGGTATTTCTGTTAAGGTTTCAGAAAGAAAGGCAAAACATTTTATTTGGTACTGTTATTAAAAAGAGAATGGACAATAATGGGTTGAATAGTATCACTCCAAAATTCATGTCCAGCCTCCCAGTTTATGGTAGATTTTTTGTGTGTGTGTGGCATTTAGTTGATAGAAGGACAGGGAAAATTTCTGAGAAGGAATAATTTCTGAGACCTATGTTATAAAGGATCTAAAGAAAAAAAAACTTGGCTAAATTGTGTACTACTTGGTGAAAAGAAGAACCTGTAAACAAAGGACTTAAATATGTAACTGATGATATTTTCAAGCAAACTGTTGAATGTGTAGCCTGGTTTCTCCTGGCTACTTAGAGCAAAATGTGAGAAAGATAAATTGAAGAAACTGTTAAGCAAAAAAAAAAAAATGAGAACATGATGTTTTGGAAAATTTTCAGCTTATATATTATCTCAAAAGGTGGTAAAGCATGCTCTGAAGAGAATACCTTGGTGTGGCTGGACAAACTTTTACTGGAGATTTTAGACATGCAATTTACAGATTCTCTACATCATCTCAGCGGAATCCAGAAATGGATAAGAAGTTGTACAGAAAGGATCTGGGAAGAATCCTTATTTATGACTACTGGCATGGAGCCCCTTGACATACATGCACAACCAACAAGGTTCCAGAGAATGTTATGCTAGCAGAAACTCTGCAAATAGATCATACGCAGAATTTTACCCATATCTGAAATAGATAATATAGTTGAGCTTTTTGAGTTAATAATATTTAGATAACATTTGGGACATAGTTAAGACTTTGGAAATTTTGGAGTGGTATAAATACATTTTTCATGGGGAATGGATATTTTCATGGGGGAACAGCGGGTAGAAAATGATGGGCTGAATAGTGTCCCCCCAAAATTCATAGCCTGCCACCCATTTTGTGGTAGTGTGTTATGCAGTTAGTTGAAATAAGAGCACAGAAAATTGCATTAGAAATAATAATTTCTGAATTTAAGAAGCTCAGTATCACATGCCATACTCATTTTTGATAATATTTTGTCCCATTTTACCACCCAAATTTGTAACATTGTCCTCAACCAAAATAGAATTTAGATCAGCTTTTAAGCAGATACGTTATAGAAGTCTACCTTAGTAAAGTTTGTGCATGGTGCTAACTTGTAGTGCATTCAACAATTTGTTCTCAAGATAGCATGTACAAACATTGTCTGGAATGTAGTCAAACAAATAAAGTTTCCCAGACCCAAACTCAACCTTTTGGTTGAGGCTTAAAAAAAAAAAAAAAAAAAAAAAAAACATAGTTAACAAAAGATCCTTAAAATGTATTTTATTGTACATTATACTTCATAATTGGTAATTTTTATTGTTTATTTTGTAGTTTTTGTTCATTTCTTTACTTCAAGTAGCCTGAAATATTTTTAAAGTCCTGACTTAAAATTATTCCTTAGAAAGACGGGATAATTTTAAGTTAGGACTTCTTGGCTACATTTGCAAAGACTCCCATGGTTCTTAGACTAGACACAGAAGGAAGCCTCAGTTTTCCTTTGTGATCATGAGAAACAAAATCACCTACCTTCATTGAATATGTACTCTCTTCAATTTCTTTTATATGTATTTAAGAAAAAAAGTAAATGCAAATATTCTCTTTTTTTTTTGCCGTAAAATCGCTTTCTTTCTACTTTTCCTGGTAGTCTAAGGAGGTTTAAAAATATATTTCCTTCTTACTTCATGTAGAACAACTACAGGCTGTTCTGGGACAAAAAAGTTAACAGTGAAATAGATTTGAAAAGCAGTTACTATAAAGAAGAGTACATGGTGTAGCTAAAATACAAGCTAATATAAAAGCAGAGTATATGGTATAATCTGCACTGTGAATCATAATCCTGAGCACACTGATAACAGAGTACCTTTCCTTATTAGTTTAAGAAGTATTAGTATCACTAAAAATCAGAAGATCCTGAGTGTTTGTCTTAAATTATCAGTGAAATATAAGATAACCTATTGTCATGGTAGCTCTGTATTTTGCTTTAATTTGGCATAAAAGTACAAGTATTTAGGAAAATTATGCAATATATATTTGGTTAACATATTTCAATATTTTATTCCAATTTCAATTTATTCCTCAAATTAAAGTACATGCAGATATACAACCTATTATTGACAGAAGAAAAGTATAAAGTGAATCATAAATAATACCATGCATATTTAGCTCTTCATCACAAACATCATGATGCATCTCTTCAATCACATTTTTTTGCCCTTATTTCTCCCACTCCAATCCTTATTGACTATGAGGTATTTTAATGACTCATCTTTATAGAGAACAGAGATTGAAAAGACAAAATTTGTCATTACAAATATGTACCTTTTCCTGAACAGCTCAAAGAAAAGCAAAAGTTTATTAACCCTATCCTCAATCCAAGCAAAATGAAGAACACTGCAAACTTTAAATATGATTTATTCAAGTACTTGTTCACATATTTTGATATATTAATAGTATTATATTGAAGATAGAGTAATGTAGAAATACAATATCAAGAGATGATTTATATCTATATATATATTTATAGATATAGAGAGATAGATATACAGAGAGAGAGAGAGAGAGAGAAAGAGGAGTTCTGAGACCTATGTCTTCATGGCCTGTGGACAGGAGAGTCAGAGTCGGTAACTGGAAATGGAAGAAAGTGGGGAGAATATTTCTGACATCATGGCTCCACTTTTTTCCTCTTAAAGCTTTGAATTGTCAATTACCTTCATTTTGTTTTGAAGGTATATTCTTAATGTAAATAGAGATTCCAACCCTGATGGTATCTGTGCTAGTATCTGTAAGTAATTCTATGATGTTGATGTAAAAAGTAGATGTCTTTCAATCATTAGTATTGCTTTGCTGAATTTTAGTTCTTAAAGCTATAAAATATTAGGTGGCTGAGTTGATACTCTAATTGTACATAATGAGGTAGATACAAGATAGTTTTGAAATCCCTAATCAAGAGCATTTAGTGCAAACATCAAGGATACACACACACACACACACACACACACACACACAAGCATACACCTAGCAGAACACAGGCATAAACCTCAGGATGCTATAGATTTTGTCATTTAGTTGGTGAGGAGATTTGCAAAAAATACTATGTATCCCTATCTGAATGTGTTATTCCTCCCAAAGTATACATGTTTCTAAAATTTAATAAGGGATTTTTGAGGAGTCTGGTCTCAGATGTGTGAAGGCTTCTATAAACTGAAGCATTCTTCTTTCTTTCACTAAATTTCATCTGTTTATTTTGACATTTACTTTAGACAGTTTTTATATCACTTGCAGATTAGTTGTATGCCAAAATTAGGAAAATTTAACATTATATGACTTAACAGTCGTACTTTTTTTTGTCAACCAGATTCACGAGCATGATCAAAATGGCTTGTGCCTTTAAAATAGACCTGAAACACTATACTCTTATAATAAAAATTTCAAAGTACTTGTAAAAACTCAGCCATTAATTAATGTAAATTATTTTAAATTAATAATCACATTATGCATTTAAGTATGTGATTGCTTCAGTTTTAACTCATATTCTAGCAACTACCTTGGTTGAAAATCAATTACATGATACTTATGAGAACTTAACATAAGTCTTCCCACTAAAGCAGCAAAAGTATTCCATGTGAAGTCCACTGACAAAATGCAGCCTGTATGATTTGTAGGCCAAATTGTCCTGCAATTCTTAGCAAAGGAAATTGTACCTCAGTTAACACAACAGAGATGGGTTGGATATGTTCTAAATACAACAGATGACATATCCATAATAAAAAAATATTCATAGTTATGAAATAAAAGTAAACCAAAACTAAAAAAACATTTATGTGTTCAACAGTGATATATCAGGAAATATTGACACAATATTAGTAAATTATATACATTTTAGATTGGATGAATATAAAGAAATATGTGTGTATATGCATATCTGCATGATGCACACCCACATATATATATGAAATATATGTTATATATATATTATATACGCTTGTACACACATGTTGATAAAAATACTTTGAGCTATAGCCTCATTAAAAACAGAAACTCCTCTAAGGAGATTCTGGTTTTAATGAGAAATTCAACTATTTAAAAACTATAACCAAACTCTTGGTGATGCATAGTCAGCTCTGTGAAATTGAATTTCACTCTTAATAAAATATTGCTTTTTTTTAAAAAAAAAGATAAAACCAACAAACTATAAGAGAAGCTAATTAAGGAATAAAGAGAGAAAATGAAGACACCAACAATATTACAAATGAGAAACAAGACATTACAGCTGATATTATAAGAAGACAAAGGTTTATTAGAAACTATTATGAACAATTATGTGGCCACAAATTAGAAAACTGGGAGGAAATGGATAAGCTGCTGGGCACATAGAACCCACCCAGGTTGAAACAAGACAAATTAGAAGATGTGAACAGACTAATAATGAGTATCAACATTAAATCAGTAATGAAAACTATACCAAGACAGAATTATCAACAATTCTTCTCGAAATAGTCCAAAAACTTGATGAGAAAAAAGTTTTCCAAATTTATTCTATGAGGCCAGCATTTACCTGAAATCAAAAGAAGTAGATAAAATGGCTCACTAGATGCAGTTACTAGTAATATCTGCCCCTGAGAGACTGGGACATTGAGAAGGTTAGCACCGTTCAAACAGATCTCTGAAAGGAAGGAATTGAGAATAGACGCAAGGAGGACACAGATGTTAGGCTGAAGGAGGAGGAAGCTTGCACGTGGCTATAAGCACTGAGACAAGTTCCCGGACCCAAGAGACTCCTGGGGACTGAGTGAGTCGAACAGGTGAGGAAGGACTTTGGAACTCTTGGCAGCAGGAGACACTATGACCTCCATGGATACTTGAGCTGGCGGGAGAGCTGCTTAGAGAAGTGGTGGGAGCAGGACTCCACCCTCAGCAGAGCCCACAGGATTTGATGTGGAAGCATCTGTAGTGGAGCACAGCCAGGGATGCCCAACCCCAAGGCTTGGAATGTTCCCATAGGAGACTTGACCTTGGAGTGACTGTTGGAACTGGACAGAGCAGGGTGGTCTTGCCTGTGAGAATGAGTCTTTTTGATCTGAGCACCTCCCTGTCTGTTCGCTTCTCTCAGGACCCCAGCCTGGCCATGCCTGCTTGCAGCACAGCCTTGGATGCCCGGTGAGAATGAGGGAATGTGTCCTCTTTCCATGTCCATGAGGGGGCGTAGTTTTAAGGGCAAGAATTTCCCAGCGCCATGCTCCCCTCCCATCTCTCTCCATCCAGGAGTTTCAATGGTTTATGTTTGAATTTTGCTGGGCGTGGGAAGAAACTAAGAGTCAATCACCCAAGCGGAAGGTTAAAGGAACTCCTTTCATTGGCCAGAGGAATTTGTGAAGGTGGGAATTTCTCCCAGGAGAAATTCCCCTGCTCCTTCACCCACGCCAGATTTCCAGCTCTCTGGAATCCCCTCCGAGATGGTGGGAGCTCCCTTTCACCTGGCCGGATTTCCCCTCTGGAATCCCCTTCCACACTCTTCATGGAAGCCTTTCTCTTCTCCTTTCCTTCTCTTTTCTCTACCTAAATAAAATCACCTTTCTGAAACACTTCTTGGGTCCAATATTTACTTTTACGAGCATACGGTGCACCTGCAGTGGCCCCACTACTTATTCTTTAAGAGGTTGAAGGCCAAGAACTCACAGCATTCTCTTGGCAGAGCTGTGCCTCACCGCCTCACTGGCACCCCCCAAAAAACCCAGTTACTAGGGTACTTCCTGGGAGACCTCTTCATAGAAACTTCATTGGCAGTGACCACACCTTACTGTCCAAGAGCGTCAGCAGTGTGATCCCCACTGACACACATCAGTTTACCCACAAACTTCCCCCAGTGCAGTCTCCCTCACAGTGCTTTGCAGGCATGAACTTACCCATGGCCACCCCTCCACAACTTTGACCGTGCAGGTACAGATGGACCTTGACTCAACTCCCATGCTAGCATGTGTGTGAGCATAGTTCCTGCCACCAGAGTCCCTATTATGATGCATGGTCAGCAAGTCACACTGCCGTTGCTGGAGTCGACTTGCACACAGACACTTGCATCCTTGCCATATGCCACACTGCCACTGCCACCAGTATAAAGCTGTGCACAGATGCTGGCAACCTGGTACCCCATGGGCTGCTACTGCTGCTGATGTGAACACATGCACAGAGGGTAGAAGCCCCATGCCTGCCAGCACCTTGCCACTGCTGCTGCCAGTGCAGGCATGAGTGCAAGCATGGTCACTGGCAATCTGGACCCAGCCAGTGCCCCGTCTCTGCCATACTACTGTCACTGATGTGAGTGTGCATAGGAACACTGCAGCCACACACTTGCCAGTACCCCACCCCAGCCGACATGTGAGCAGCTGATCATGTTGCTGCAGCTGTTGGCACAAGGAAGCAAGCAAAGATCCCATTGCAACTGCCTCAAAAAAAAAAATTTGGTTGTCACCACCTATTGGAGTGCTGTGGCCAGTGTACCAGGGACACCTTGAGCCCCCCAGCATAAAGCATATTCCTAATCTGAAGGAGCCAGAGAAAAAAACTGGAGGTCAAATACCAGCACCCCACCCCCACCTCAAGTTAGAGCAAAACAGACCAGGAGTAGTGAGCTGAGTTCTGCCCCTCTAAAATTTTCTGAAAATGAAATCAGTTTGTTGAATCTATCTATAGCATAAGCAAACCTTAAAAGGCATCAAAGAATATAAAAGCAAAAATCCCATGGAAAGGATGGCAACTTTAAAATATTGAAGGAATACTAGCCTCCACAGATTAGAAAGAATAACTGCAAGAATTCTGGAAACTCAAAAAGCCAGAGCATCTTCTTAGCTCCAAATGACTGCAGTAACTCCCCAGCAGATGTTCTTAGCCAGGCTGAAATGGCTGAAATGACAGAAGTAGAATTCAGGCTATTGCTAGAAAGAAAGATAATCAAGATTCAGAAGAAAGTTGAAACCTAATTCAAGGAATTTAAATAATACAATAAAGTGATGCAAGAGATAAAACACAAATAACCATTTTAAGAGAGAACCGAATTGATCTGATCAAGCTGAAAAACTTCAAAAATTTCATAATCCAATTGCAAGTATTAACAGCAGAATGGACTAAGCTGAGGAAAGAATCTCAGGGCTCAAAGACTGTACCTCTGAAATAACTCAGTCAGATGAAAATGAAGAAAATATAATAAAGACAAATGTAAAGCCTCTGAAAAATATGGGATGGGTGAGTTTGGTTAAAGAAATCAAATCTATGATTCACTGGTGTCACTGAAAGAGAGGGAGAGAATGCAAACAACTTTGAAAACATATTTAAGATATTGTCCGTGTAAACTGTCCCAAACTCATTAGAAAGGCCAATATTCAAATTCAAGAAATGCAAAGAACCCTTGTGAGCTACTATACAAGACAACAATCCCAAAGGTACATAGTCATCACATTCTCCAAAGTCTAAATGAAAGAAAATATGTTAAAGGCAGCTAGAGAGAAGGGGCAGGTTATGTAAAAATAAACCACATCAGGCAAACAGCAGACATTTCAGCAGAAACTCTACAAACCAGAAGAGATTGGGGTCCTATATTTAGCATTCTTAAGAAAAAGAAATTCCAACAAAGAATTTCATAACTAGCCAAACTAACTTCATAAGCAAAGGAGAAATAAGATCCTTTTCACACAAGCAAATGCTAGGGGAATTTCATAACCATCAGGCCTGACTTACAAGAGGTCCTTAAGGGAGTGCTGTATATGGAAAGGAAAGACCCTTATTGGTCACCATAAAAACTTAAGTACATTCTTAAGTACAAAGACCACTGACACTATAAAGCAGCCACACAATCAAGTCTGCATAATAACCAGCTAACAATGCAATTACAGGATCAAATTTGCACATAAAAAAATAAATGAGCTAAATATCCCAATTAAAAGGTACAAAATGGCTAGTTGGATAAAGAAGAAAGACCCACTTGTATGATGGCTTCAAGAGAGCCATCTCACATGCAATGACAAGTTTAGGCTCCAAGTAAAGGTAAGTAGAAAAATTTACCAAGAAAATGGAAAAAAGCATGGGCTGCTCTTCTAATAACTTCAGACAAGACAGTCTTTAAACCAATATTAATAAAAAAAGAGGCCAGTGTGGTGATCAGGCTTGTAATTCCAGTGCTTTGGGAGGCCAAGGCAGGTGGATCACCTGTGGTCAGGATTCAAGAGCAACCTGACCAACATGGTGAAACCCTGTCTTGACTAAAAATACAAAAATTGGTCAGCTGTGTTGGCAGGCACATGTAATCCCAGCTACTCGAGAAGCTGAGGCAAGAGAATCACTTGATGAGAGGTGGAAGTTGCAGTGAGCTGAGAATGTGCCACTGCACTCCAGCCTGGGCAACAGAGTGAAACTCCATCTCAAAAAGAAGAAAAGACAAAAGATTTACATAATGATAAAGGGTTCAATTCAACAAGAAGACCTATGTATCCTAAATATATACACGCCTAAAACAATAACACCCAGATTCATTCATAGAGCAAGTTCTTGGAGACTTAAGAAGAGACTTACATAACCAAGAAATAATAGTGGAAAATTTCAACACCGCATTCACAGTATTAGACAGTTCATCAAGGCAGAAAACTAACAAAAATTAGTTACATAATTAACAAAGTTAGATTATTTAGAATCTGAGCTCAACACTTGACTCAATTGTCCTAACAGATATCTATATAACTTTTCACCCCAAAACATGGAATATATAGTCTTCTCATCTGTGTATAGCACATTATCAAAAATCGACCCACCATCAACCATGAAACAATCCTCAGTAAATTAAAAAAATACTGAAACTATACCAAACACACTCTCATACCACAGCACAATAAAAATAAAAACTAATTAAGAAAATCACTGGAAACCATACAATTAGGTGGAAATTAAACAGTCTTCTCCTGAATGACATATGGGTAAATAATGAAATTAAAGCAGAGATTGAGAAATTCTTTGAAACTAATCAGAACAAAGATTTAACATGACAAAATTTCAGAAACACAGCTAAAGTGGTATTAAGAGGGAATTTATAGCAATAAACACCCACATCAAAAAGTTAGAAAAATCTAAAATTATCAACCTAATACTACATCAAGAGGAACTACAGAAGCAAGAGCAAACCCCCCAATTTAGCAAAAGACAAGAAATAACAAAAATCAGAGCTAAACTGAAGGAAACTGAGATATGAGAAAACACACAAAGGATAAATGAGTCCAGTAATTGGTTATTTGAAAGAATAAATATCATAGATAGGTGACTAACTAGACTAATAAACAAAAAAAGATCAAGTTACCACAATCAGAAACAACAAAGGAGACATTACCATTGACCACACAGAAATTTGAAACAAAAACATAAACTAAAAACAGACTACTATAAACACCTCTGTGCACGTAAACTAGAAAACATAGAAGAGATGGATAAATTCCAGGAAACATACCACCTCCCAACCTTGAAACAGAAAAAATTAACTTCCTTAACAGACCAATAAGGAGTTCCCAAATTGAATCAGGAATAAAAAGCCTGCCAACCAAAAAAAGCCCTGGACCAGATGGATTCATAGCTGAATTCTACCAGATATAAATAGAGACCTGGTAGCATTCCTAGTGAAAATATTCCAAAAATCAAGGAGGAGATACTCCTCCCTAACTCATTGTATTACACCAGCATTATCCTAATATTAAAACCTGTCAGAGACAGAACAGTAAAAGAAAACTTAAATATTTTCAATAATCGTAGATGCAAAAATCCACAATAAAATACTAACAAACCAAGTCCAGCAGCACATCAAAAAGTGAATTTGCCACAGTCAAGTAGCATTATTCCTGAAATCCAAGATTGGGTCAACCTATGCAAATCAATAAATGAGAATCATCACGTAAGCAGAATGAAAAAGATAAATCACATGATCATCTCAATAATTGCAGAAAAGTCTTTCTGATAAAATCCAACATCTCTCCATGTTAAAAATCCTCAAAAAACAAGGCATCAAATGTACCTACCTTAAGATAACAAGAACCATCTATGACAAACACATAGCCATCATCATACTGAATAGGCAAAACCTGGAAACATTCCTCTTGAATGTTTCAACCACTCCTTTTCAACATAACACTGGAAGTCCCTGTCAGAGTAATCAATCAAGAGAAAGAAATAAAGGGGATCCAAATAGTAACAGAGGAAGTCAAACTATTCCTGTTTGAAGAAGATATAATTATATACCTAGAAAGCTCCATAGTCTCTGCACAAAATCTTCCCAATCTGATAAACCATTTCCATAAAGTTTCATGTTACATTATCAATGTGCAAAAATTAGTAGCATTTCTATACACCAACAATATTCAAGCTGAGAGCCAAATCAAGAATGCAATCTCATTCACAATAGCCACAAAAGAATAAATACCTAGAAATATAATTACCAAGAGACATAAAAGGCTTCTACAATAAGCATTACAAAACCCTACTGAAAGAAATCAGAGATGACAGAATCTTATGAAAAAACATTCCATAGTCATGGATAGAATGAATCAATATTTTTCATACAGCCCTACTTCTCTAAGCTGTTTACAAATTCAGTGTTATTCCTATAAAACTACCAAAGATATTCTTTATAGAATTTGTTCACTATTTAAAAATTTGTATAGAACAAAAAAGGAGCACCAGTTGTCAAGGCAATCCTAAGCAAAAAGAACAAAGCTAGAAAAATCATACCAAACTTCAAACTACATAAGAAGCCTAAATTAACAAAAACAGTGTAACACTGATACAAAAACAGACACATAGACCAATGGAGTAGAAGAGAACATAGTGAAATACAGCTACACATCTACATCCATTTTATCTTCGACAAAATTTTCAAAAACAAGCAATGGGGAAAAGACTCCCTAGGTGCTGGAATAACTGGCTAGCCATATGCAGAAGACTAAAACTGGACCCCTTTCTTTACATTATTTAGAAAAATTATCTCAAGATGCATTTAGACTAAAATATAAAACCTAAACGTATAAAAACTCTGGAGGAAAATCTAGAAAATACCATTCTGGACATAAGCCCTGGCAAAGATATCATGAAGAAGAAGCCAAAGCAATGGCACTAAAAATACAAATTGATAAATGGGACCTAATCAAACTAAAGAGTGTCAGTACGGCAAAAGCAACTATCAACAAAATAATCAGACAACCTACAGAATAGAAGAAAATACTTGCAAACTATGCATCTGACAATGGTCTAATATCCAAAATGTATAAGGAACTTAAACAAATTAACAAGCAAAAATCAAACAACTCCATGTCTCGATAACAAAGACATGGAATGAACTTAAATTCCTGTCAACGGTAGATTGGATTAAGGAAAACTTACTACATTCCCATATTCCTGATGAACATAGGCGCAAAAAAAATTAACAAAATACTAGCAAACAAAATACAACAGCACATCAGAAAAATAATATAGTATGATCAAATAGGATGTATTTCAGGGACACAAAGATGGTTCTACATACACAAATCAATATATGTTACACACATCAGATCAACAGAATAAAGGATAAAAATGTTTATTGCTTGATCATCTCAGTAAATGCAGAAAATGCATTTAATAAAGTTAACATTCTTCCTGATGAAAACTCTTTATAAATTTGGTATGTAAGGAATATACCTCAATACATAAAGGTCATAGATGACAAACCCACAGGTACCATCATACTAAAGGGGAAAAGCTGAAAGACTTCGATCTAAGAATTTCAATGGGATAAGAATGCCCAAATTTTTTACTCTTATTTAACATATTACTGAAAGTCCTAGCCAGAGCAATTAGGCAGGAGAAAATAACAAATGGCATTCAAATTGGAAAAGAAATTGTTCATCCCTTGCAGATGGCGTGATCATATATATAGAAAACCTAAAGATTCCACCAAAAACTGTTAGAACTGATGAATTCTGTAATGTTTCAGGATATGAAATCAACTTACAAAAATCAGTAATATTTCTGTAAGACATTTAAAAAGTGACTGAAAAAGAAACTGAGAAAGCAATCCTATTTACAGCAGCAACTAAAATGTCTAGAAACGATTTAACCCAGGAGATGAAATAGCTCTGCAATAAAAACTATAAAATACTAATGAAATAATTTGAAAAGGACACAGAAAAATGGAAAGACACTTTATGCTTATGGATAGGAATAATTAATATTGTTATAATGAACATAATTAATATTGTTACACTGATCATACTACCCAATGCAATCTCTAGAAAAATATCAATGATATTCACAAAAATACAAAAAAGAGTACTGAAATGTGTGTGGGACTACATAAGACATTGAATAGTCAAAGCAATGCTGAATAAAAAAACAAAGCTGAAGGCATCACACTTTCTGACTTTAAAATGTACTATAAACCTATAGTAATTAAAACAGTATGCTATTTGTATTTAAAAAAACACACACATACCAATGAAACAGAATATTATAGCTGGAGATAAATCCATATTTTGTGATGAAGGTGTCAAGAACATTGCAGATAGGACAATGTATTCAATGAACATTGCTGAAATAAAATGTATATCATTATGCAGAATAATAATACTAGATGCTGATCTCTCACCATATACAAAAGTCAATTCATAATGGATAAAAGAAAGCATAAGACTTGCAACTATAAAAGTTCTAGAAATGAACATAAGAGAAATGCTTTGGGACATTAGTCTAGGCAAAGATTTTATGAGTAAGACATAGAGAAATAAAAAATCACTGTCAATAAATAAACCCCAAAATAGACCAATCAACTATATCAAACTCAGTATTAAAAAATTAATCTGATAAAAATGGGCAAAGATTCTAAATAGAAATCTCTCAAGAAAAAGACAGACAAATGGTCAAAAGGCATATGAAAAAAATGTTCAACATCATTTATAATCAGGGACAGGCAAATTAAAAATTAAAATCACAATGAAATATCAACTTACTTCGGGATGGTTATCAAAAAGACAAAAAATAACAGTTGCTGGTGAGGATGCAGAGAAAAGAGAACTCTTACACTGTTGGTGGGGATATAAATTATTAGAGCCATTATGGAAGACAGTATGGAGGTTTCTCAAAATACTATGAAATAGAACTATCATATGACCAAATAATTTCATTATTTGATATTTATCCAAAGGAAGGAAAATCAATATAGGAAAGAGCAACCTATACCCTCATATTTATTATAGCACTCTTTACCATAGCCAAGATATAGAATCAGCCTAAGTGTCTTATCAGCAGATGAATGGATAAAGTATGATATATAAACACAGCAGAATACTATTTAACCATGAAAAAGAAGGAAAAGAGTAAACAAAAGAAAGTTTGAAAAGGATTTCAAATAAGAAGCAAAACCAAAAAGTATGTGATATCATGAACATTAGAAAAAGTATAGAGTGATGATAAGCCATTCAGGATTTAGACAAGGTCTTTTGAGCTGGGATACATTTGGACATATCGAGTGCTATTGAAAAGGGCCAGGACATGAATAAATAGAACTTATGTAAAGAAAAAAATATGACATTGATAATAAACATTCATTCAATGGTAGGCTCTAGGGTGGGAGTGGTGGCACAGAAAATATTTTCATTATATTAAAAGTGGGCTGAGATCTGTGGAGAAAAAAAGAGAGTTTTATTTTTTATTAAAAAGAGGAATCTGCAGATTAGAGAGACCTAGATTTCATTGTAAACAGAAAATGTGCTTCAATGAGAAGTTGTAGAGTTAAGGCCATAGACGTACAAAGTGCAGGGCAGGAGTGGGGAGTCAAGAAAATGAGGAATATTCCTGATTGGATCATCTTTAAGCCTAAAATCACCATTCTCTTTTAACGGGCTGATTTCAGATGCTCATTCAGTTGGTGCCAGTTGGTCTGTTGGTGGTCACTTGTGAAATTTCCAACCACAGAAACCAGTTTGGCTTGATTGTAGAATGGGAGGTCCTGTGACGCTTTTACATCTTTCCAAGAACTTGGAGTAAGAGACGTCTCCTTCACCAGTGGCCAGCTTATTCTGTTTAACTTTGAGCACCTTAGCCACAGGGAGTCCATTTTATCTGTTTGGTGAAGGCGTGCTTAAACAGATGTTTAAATTGATGAAATGTGGTAATAATATCAAGCAGGACAATTTTTTTTAAAGGACTTTAAGATATTTGTACACCCATGTGTTTCCCAGATACACCTTCCACCAATTATTCGTTCTTTCTAAAGATAGCATTACCCTTATGACTATTTTAATGTGATTTTGTTAGTTTCAATGAATCTAAAGTTATGTATATTACTATTTTATAGAAAAATTAGATGAGACTAATGGATAATCTTTTTTAAAAAAGACCTAGCAAACAAAACTATTAACTACTGACAACTCTTAACTCTACCTGCTTAAAGCCATTAAACTTTGGAAGAAAAACCAGATTGAGCGGAGATACACCTCCTGTCTTTATGGGAGCGAATACCTAACAACACAGAGAAACATATCGTCAAGTAAGCATGCATGTGTTATTTTTGGCTTTGTGCTACATTTCTATTACGAAATCAATTAAGCATTAGAAATAATACATTTAAATTACTTTTATATTTACAAATAGATATATTGAAATGATTTAATATATTTGTTTCATAGAATAATTATCTCTTGATTGTTTTTATAAGCTCTTCCTTTTAGACTATCTGCAATGAACTTAACAATAAATAGAATAGACAATTACATATCCCCTGTGTAGGAGCATGACCCTTTGAAGAGGTAGACATACATATTTTCAGTATCATACAGAAAATAATAGAGATATATTTTTTATTGAAAATTTGAGCAAAAATAGACATGTATAAGTGGCATTGTAACCAGGGCAGGGCTGCATACTCAGCTCCCTCCCGATTCTGATGCCAAGGTCCTTGGCCTCTCTAACCCCAAGAACGGGGAAAGGGGCCCCAGAGGCTAGGTGAGCTTACTGTTGGAATAAATATTGTGGATTCACAGTTTAGCAAAGGGCAATTTATTAGGCAGAGAGAAAGACAGAGAGAGGAGAGAGAGAGAGAGAGAGAGAGAGAGAGAGAGAGAGAGAGAGAGAGAGAGAGAGAGAGAGAGCGCTCCCACGCTGCCGTGGGAGGGGATCCAAGGAGGGAATCTGGATACCTAAGGAGCATCAGGGTTTTAACCCTGGAGTTATTCCCTCCCCATTCATGTTCTCGTCCAATGAGAGGAGTTCTTTCCCACTTCCTCTGGAGTGATTGATCTGTGACTCTGATATCAGATTGGCTGCTTGGTCAGCAACAGAGCCCCCTCCTCCCAGAGCTTTTGGGGGCTTTGTTTTGAGACAGAGTCTAGCTTCGTAGCCCTCAGGCTGGAGTGCAGTCGGGCATCTCCGGTCACTGCAACCTCCGCCTCCTGGGTTCAAGCAATTCTCCTGCCTCAGCCTCCCGAGTAGCTGGAACTACAGGCCTTTGCCACCACGCCCATCTAATTTTGGTATGGGGTTTCACCATGTCCGCCAGGATGGTCTCGATCTCTTGACCTTATGAACCCCCTGCCTTGGACTTCCAAAGTGCTGGGATTAGAGGGGTGAGCCACCTCTCCTGATGGGGCTTTTTGAACAATGAAGCTCACCTGGATTTTCCACCAAGCCCTAGCACAGGAAAGTTAGACCAAGAACTTTACATTCCCCAATGGGTGCGTGGACGGCAGCCTGGAGCTGGAAGCGCCTGCTTTTGAAACCATGCCCCTCGTGGATAGGGGAAGAGAAATTTTTTCCCTTAACACAGTCCCTCAGTATACTAGCCGATAGATTTCTCAGTCAGAATCTGGTATTAATCAAATGGCACATGCTAAAAATATTTTGCCCTTGATTTAAGAGGATACAACACTGTTTTTTACGCTTACATCAGAGTAAAGGAGTACCACAAATAGGCTTTTTACAGGAACTGATTGTGGTCCAGTCCTCTGGAGAATAAAGTTATAGTGGTTTCTGGAAAACTGAATTAAATGTGTGTGGGTAAAAATTTTAGATCCCAGTAGGGGTCATCAAAAATGTATAAACAGTAAATGACTAGCAGACATAGGTATCTTATTTCACAAATGGAGAGGACATTAGTCGCATAATGAAAATAAAATGCTTCTCCTCCTCTCTCTCTCTATTGAGGAGATTTGCCTCTGAATTTGGCCTTGAGATGGATTATGCACACCAGGAAATGCAAAAATTAGCAAAGTATTTCTTTTTCAGAGCAAAGTCCCTAAGCAGGAAGCAAGAAACCTTTTCTAGGGAATTTTTCAACTAAACAAAAGGCTAGGCAGTTCAAGTTAAGTTTGTTTGAAGTCTTAGCTTGTTATTTCCCCCAACAAACTGATTACTTGCATTAGAATTACAGAAATAGATGCCACTTCCTTTCTATGATGAATGGTAATGTGTTCTGCCTGTTGGAACAATATTCAAAACAACCCACAAAATGAGCTATCAAGTCATTTCAAAAACAGTTTGAAATCTACTCTGAATATTAGTCTACGAAATACAAATGCAAAATCTATGGCTCCAAGAACTTCCAAAGGTCATTTAACATCCTAGCTTTCATATATTCTAAATGGAATAAACACATTCCATTCTTCTTTGGTTTATTCAATAGTATTCGATGTATGCCTGCTATGTGCCAGGCATTGTATTGGGGTCTGGATATAAGAATGACTAAAACTAATTCTTACTACAGAGTTTTTGTCTGTGAGTTAGAGAGAAGAATCAAGTAGGTTAATCATTTTTAAATGTTTTTATTTAATGTGATAAATGTCAGTTTTGAAGTCACTGCAAATATGAAACTGATTTGAAAGAGAACCAAATTCTGACTGAGAATTTAACACAATTTAGCTGGATCTTGGCAGATGTTGGCATTTATTGGGAAAAGAATTTTTCAAAAGTAGAAATAGATGTAGACATAATCTTTTTATTTCTATTTGACAATAATGTCTTAGAGGATCCATCCCTCTCTCTGAAATATGGTATTTTGAGGTTAAAATAAGTTTTATAGGACATTCCTGAAATAGTTCGTCTATGGCAACACATCCTAGACTTCCTTAAACTTACCTATTCTTCTAGAGGTCCAGGCAATTATTTCTCACTTGTCCTCTATGATTTCTCTTTTTCCTTTGACACTTCCTCCACAATTCACACTCCCAACTTCCCTTGCTACTTCAGAGAGAAAATAGAAAAAGTCAGAAGATAGCTTAGATTACTTTGTTTCACTAACCACTTCTACTTCCAAATTCTCTAACCTTTTCTAGGGTTCAGAATTTGTAAGTAGTCAATGTTCGTAGCTAAGGCTTATCCTAATAGCTGTTCACAAGGTCATGTTCTTACTAATTGCTCAACCACATTTCTCCAGGTGTTTTTACATCTCTCTCTCTTACATCATCATCTTTCCCTTTTATTGAATCACTCCCTTTAGAGTACAAAGGCCATTTTACCATCTTATAAATAAATGCTCTTATTTTTCTCCCATTATTAAATAAAACTTATAATCTCATTTATTTATAGGCCATCTGTTTTTTTTTAATTCTCTATAGAAAATGTCCCAGAAAGATTTGCCTATAATCACCCTCCTTAATTTCTTTCCTCTTTTCTCTCTTGAATTCATTCTAATTAGATTTTCATGCCCACCACTCCACTAAACAGTACTTCTCAATGTCCTTAATAATCCTATTGCTAAAAACCTTGGTTACCTCATTATTTTCATTTATCTTTACATTTTGATGTAATTTAACCAAGTTAATTTCTTTCTTCTCTTTGAACACTTTCTTTTCTTGGATTCTAGAAATTACTGTCATCTGCTTTTCTCAAATTTTTGTCCACTCCATCTTAATTCCTTTTGCTCATTCATTAGTATTTCCCCAGATTTAAAGATTGAAGTACCTCAAGTAGGGTTGAGACTATGGTGATGCAAATGACCAATTTATCTTGAGTACAAGATATAAGAGAATACCAAAAAAACGTAGTAACCAAAATAGATACAATTATTTCAATATTTTTTAAAAGCAAATTTTATGCAAAAAAACCATGATAAAATATTACATTACAAATAAAAAATGAATCATTATTACCATTCATTTTCCCTCAAGCCAATATGATTAGGCTTGGACCTAGTGTCAAGACCTAGTTTCCTTTGACTTCCCCTGTTTTCTATACATACTTACTCTCTCTGTGATCTTATCTTGTCTCATAGTTTAAAAAATCATCTATATTGGTGATATCTCAAGATTAAATCATCAACCTGAACCAATCTCCTAAAATTTGGTATATCTAACTGTGTACACAATATCTCAAGTTGAATGTTTAATGGATACTAACCTGAAAGCAGTGTACACACAGAATCAAAATATTTATTATTATTCCTTAAACTATTTTATTATTATTTGTGCTATTATGTTATGATTTTAATGCATTTGGTTTGAGATTGGCTAATGAAGTGGATTATAATTTGATCATATGAAATCGATAGCAATATAAACTTGGAATGAGTCTAAAATGATATGTTTGGGTCACTGTTATTTTCCTGAATCCATCTCTTACAACTCTCTATTCTTCTGTCTTTAATTCAGACATATTACCTCCTTGTTTGTTGTTATATGTCATATTTTCATGCCTTCTTTCTGCTGCATTTATTTGCTCTTAGATTCTAGATTTAGCCTTCCGTTCTCAAATATTTTTATTTCTTTATTTCTAACTATACCTTGAATTTTTTGATGTTTATTTTATGTCTTTCTTGTCTTCAATCTTCTCATTTATACATTTCTGGAATATTCCAATTTATTTTGTTTGTTCAAAACTGCTACATATTTCATAGACTCTTTAGTTTTTTAAAAAATATTATATTGCACACTTTGGCTATGTTATCTATTTATTTATTTATTTTGAATACCTGCCTTGTTAGTAGGGTTAAAATTTTGCTCCTATCATCTTTTAATTATCTAAAAGATTTGCAACAGATTTGATTGTAATCCTTTCTATTGCTTGTTTCTCAAGAGCAATGAGTTTCCTTATACTTTTAGGAGAGAGTAAGAATCATGGCCCTAGAGCTATCTTTACTGTCGGATTCACAAAGCAATAGGGGGGAAAATCACATTTTCTGAACTGCCTTCTGTCTTTCTCATATATTTAGGTAGGTATTCTCTTCCCTTCCCTAAAACATCCCTATCCAACTTAACTTGTATTTTCCTTCAAATTTTTTTTTTCTGAGTAGAAAGACTTTGGCTTCGAAGGAAGCTTAATTGTGTTAAATTTTTGTGTTTATGTATCTGCAGTACCCCAATATGCTTAGATATTAGCATATTATTGTTCCCTTGAACTGACTTGAAAATTTTGGTATAACAGAATAGAAGCTGTTTTCAGATGATTGGTGCCATTTACTTTCTATTTGGGAATTTTCCTAACACTTTAATGAGATAACATTAAAGTCAAATCTAAATTACAGTAACTTCCTTTCCCTGCACTATTTGAGGAATAGAAAATTGAAGTGGACATTCAAAGAACTAAGATTCTAAGACAATATTGACAAATAATGAGTTGGCAGTAAGATGGACTTTTCCAACACGTAAAAAACACAGGGTCTAATTCTAATGTGACAGTAATTGAGAGATTAGTTTATTCACAGGAGAATAGATTAATGGATCATTGAAATTAAGTAGGCAGCTCAAATGTAAATAAATAGACACTAAACTTCTGTCAGATCATGCATTTAAAAAAACTGGGAAACAAAGGAGTCATTAAATAACGGATAAATAATTGCTTAACTTTGTGATAAAATGATATTTCATCACAGACACAAATAATTTCCAAGTATTTAAAAAGTTTATTATAAAGGCAAAAAGCAAAACTGAAAAATGTAGAAGCAAATGTAGAAAAATTCTTTTCTGGTGTTATTGCAAGGCAGGATTTGTTTAAAAAACATAAAAGACACAAGTGTAAAGGAAATTTGATCAACTTTACTATTACTATTAAGAACATCTGGTTATCAGAAGGAAAATAAAGTAAAAATTCAAGTCATAAATTTGGAGAAAACATCTACAATAATTATTTCTGACATATAACTAATTTAAAATATACAAAGATGTACTATAAATTAGTATACAAAGATAACTGAATAAAACATCAAGTTGACAGAATTAAGAATTTTTTGTTGCCTAGTCAATAGATAACAGTAAGTCTTAAATAGTAGCTAATAAAACTTGATGTTAATTTATAATTGATGAACAGTATAATTAGTTTTCTCAAAGAAGTCATAGCCTCATTACAATTTTAACATTACATTAATTTCATTAAAATGTAAATGTTCTTATATTTTATATTTTTTTGAAGTGGAAATGTGTCTTTATACTCTGACATTCCATGAAATAATGCTGTAATATCAATTGTGATAATTCTTTATGCAAATTACATATTCACTGTGAAGAATACAGTAAGGTGTCACTACATAATAACTCTAAATTGTTTACATAAGTAATCATTCAGAGAGGAAGTTGTGTAATGTAGTGTAAAAGTAGTCTATAATATCCACAATGTAGGCAAAAACTGTATATTCTGTTTCATTTCTCTTTCTTCCTCCCAGAAGAAAAGAATAAGTGAGCTCCGATAGTTAATTTGCAGCTTACTATGTTTCATAAATGGTATACAAAATTCAGAATTTGGCAAATTATCTGTAAAAGATCTACTGAAGCCATAACATGGAGATATTAATTACAGAAAGCAAACAAAAATACAGAAAATAAATAATTTCTCCAAGAGTAAGTTTTGATGAGAAAAAAACCTAAAGTAATCGACTTTGCTAAATTAATTGAGGATGTCATAATTAATTCACTTTGATAAATGCAAATGTGAATTTGCATCCAGAGTTGAAAAATATTAACTAATTTTTGCCGTATGATTACAATTACACTGACACATTTTAATCATTTTCAAATGCATAATGAACCTAAAAACACACACATAGCATTGTACCTAGGCTCATATATCAGGACTATTAATAGATTAAGAAGACTATTACATTGGATTATAAATTTGACCTTATCCATGTCTATATCATATAATAAATGTCCCAGAAATGAATAAGAAGAAGAATGCTAGGCCAGATGCTGACTGCAATCAAGAAATCTTCTTTCTAAAGAGAAGATTGAAACTTTAGGTATAGGATAATAATAAACCTCTTCTCAATAGGTGCAAGCACATATGAAGGCTGAAGATGAGAGTGAATGATTCCACATCCCATCCACTGATGCTACCCAGTCTTTCCTCTGAAAAGTTCCTTGCTGTAAATACATGTTTCTTCTCCAAACTTAGGGCTTTAAAGGGCCAAAAATGTATCTTACTATCTGTCTTAGTTAGTAGAGGCTGTTATCACAGAAGATCACAGACAGGATGAGTTAAGCAGTAAACATTCACTTCTCATAGTTCTGGAGACCAGGACCAAGATCAAGATGAATGTATACCTCCTGTCTGGTGAAAGCCCACTTAATCATTTACAGACACCTGCCTCCTCTTTGTACCCTCAGATGGTGTGTATAGAGAGATCTTGCGCATCTTTCTCTTTTTATAAAGGCACTAATCCCCTAATTAGGACCCCACATCATGACATAATCTGACTTTAATTACCCACCTTTAAATGCCATCACATTGGGGATTAGGGTTTCAGCATATGAATTTTTGGGCGGCACAAACAGTCCATAGCACCAAGCTTTTTATTCATTCTGACACCTACTTGTACTGCAAAAGATTTTTAAATGAAATATGGATGTTTGTCACATGCTGAATTTCAAGCATGTCCTTTCTCTGGAGTCTTCTCCAGCAAGATTTGAATTTGCTGGCTCTACCTAATGGTATTAATTTTAGATTATTTTTTCTCTCCACTCAAGATGTTCTATAAAAGCGTTTCCATATTTCTTAGATAATTTCCTTTCTGCAACTCTGCTTTGCCCCACCACTTGACTGCTAAACCCTAGCTTTCATAATTCTGACTTAAATCAAAGGCCTAAGCATGCAAATTTTCAGGAGAGGAAATTAGAAGCTAAGTTTAATTATTCTTACATGTTTGTCCTTACATATTTTCAAGATTTTATGTGCTCAGTCTCAAACTCCATTTTAGTACATTAATGGGTTAAAATATTGACCTCTTAGTGCTTACATTGTACTCAGCAATAAAACAATTTTATATTTTGTTAATTCCTTTATTAATATGTAGAATTTAATATGATTTAGCCTCAACTTTTCACCCTTGATGCTTCATGAACTTGGAAAAATGATAGATTAATAATATTGACCTATTTACTATTGAATTTATTTTGTAGTTGAATATATTTGGCTTTTGTAAACTGTTTCATTATGATTTGCATAATTATTCCAGTACTCAAAACCGCAATTTAGTATTCATCTTCAGTTTTCAGTGTAGTTAATTTTACCCTTGGTTTCTTGATATTTTTTCTTTTTTGTTAACTTCTTATAAATACCCTATCTTTTGCTAATTAACATTTTCTATATGAAGGAAACTCATTTTCTGACCTGTGCATTGAAATGTAGCCAGTTAGCACTTGGTAGGGTCAGGGTTAGGTTTTTAGTCTATTTGGGTTGCTATATGAATAACATATACTGAGTAGCTTTAAGCAACAGAAACTTATTTCTTACAGTTCTGGAAACTAGGTAGTCCAAGACCAGGCAAATTTGGTGTCTGGTGAAGGTCAGCTTCCTGATAGACTGCTGTCTTCTCACTGTAACCGCACATCATGGAAAGGAAACCAGATTTCTTAGGCCACTTTTATAAGGATACTAATCCTATGAGCTAATCACCTTCAAACCTCTCACTTCGGAACACCATCAACTTGGGGATTAGGATTTCAACAAATGAATTTTGGGGAAACCCATTCAGACTACAGCATGTGTACGAAAAAGAATAGTGCTTTGTAGCCAGTGAGGTTCTAATTTTGCCTAGATGTTGACCTTTCATGTGCTTGGGAGTATTATAAAGCACACTTTAATATATGTGTGTGTGTGTGTGTGTGTGTGTGTGTGTGTATTTATATATTTATATATATACACACCAATTATCTTTCTGTTATTTCTCCCTAGCAAGTCAAATCTATTTTTCATATATCTTCATTACAGAGTGGATGACAGAAATTATGGAGTACATTTTGTTAGGAATTTTTTCTTTCCTCTTCAAACTCAACCAAGCTAGTCATCCAAAACAATCCAATCACAAAGGGTTGTGATTTCAGTTTAAATGTATCTGAACATTATCACTCTAGTACACACTAACAGATAAGAAACACTGTCTTTTTCGTATCATTTTCAACATCCACTTTGCAGTTTCTCTGCTTCCAGCTTTGATTCTCTACTGTCTGTTACGTTCATTATGCCCTTACTTAACTTCTGAAATGCAAGTACTAATATTTCACTCTAAAATATTTCAGTTCTATTCTTTTTCACTTCAGATTAATTCCAAACCCTTTATCATGGTTTATGTGGCTTTTAATAACTTGAACTTTACCTACTAACACCTTTCACTACTTAAAACCTCCATTTTACTACCAACCACCTACTAATCCTAACCATATTTTGCTGCAGGCATTATTAAAGTTATTCCAATATAATAATATTTAAGTGGATATTTATCTATCCACTTAAAATACATGCAGTTGTGTTCTTTCATCATAGAAAACTATCACTCCATTTGGTTTTCATATTTTCTCTCAACTTTATAAACACTTGCCATGCCTTCATTATTATTATTATTATTATTATTTTTTTTTTTTTTTTTTGAGATGGAGTCTCACTCTGTTGTCCAGGCTGGAGTGCAGTGGTGCAATCTCACCTCACTGCATCCTCATCCTCCTGGATTCAGGCAATTCTCCTGCCTCAGCCTTCCAGCAGCTGGAATTACAGGCGCCTGCCACCACGACCAAGTAATTTTTGTATTTTTAGTAGAGACGGGGTTTCACCATGTTGGCCGGGCTGGTTTCAAACTCCTAACATCTGGTCATCCACCCGCCTCAGCCTCCCAAAGTGCTGGGATTACAAGTGTAAGCCACCAGGCCTTGCACTTGCTATGCCTTCTGTGTGCCTAATCTCCCATCATCCTTCCTGTATCATCTTAAAATATTTACTTCACCAAGTATTATTACAGATTAAGTAATAACAAGGCATATTACATTTTCTTTTTATTGCATATTTCTCTGTTTTTATTATTACTATTATTAGACTGAGAAAGATAAAGTGTGGATTCATTCTGCTGTCACTGATTTCTAGCATTTAGCATAGTGTTTGATAATTTGGGGGTGAGTAATCCATATTTGCTAAATGGTGTCAATTAGAAAGGATAGTTTTCAAAAGGACATTTGTTTAGAGAGGCACAGGTTGTATATCGGTAATAAATTATAAAGTTTGTAGCTAACCCTGGGGGTGCAGCTTTAATTGTGTACTTCTGTTTGGTGAGAGTAGATCTCATGTTCTCACCACACTAACACATGCACACACACAATGATAATTATGTCATGTGATGAGTATGTCAGTTAGCTTGATCATGGTCATCACTTTAAAGTGCATAAATATATCAAGCATTGTGTTTTATACCCTAACGATATACACTTTTTATTGATTGATTATAATTTTATTAAGACAGAAAAAAATTTCTAAGTGATCCTGAGTCAAACTGTAGTCAAGATGGAGTATAGCTTATTCTATGTAATAATACAGAGTATTTATATGACTTTAAGTGGCTCTAGGTACACAGGCTTTTGGTGTTTACTTACTATTATATAAAATGTAAGGTAAAAATTCAGCCCTTGTGATTAAATTTATTGTTTAGCCTCATCGGTACAACATTGCTAATAGTTTATTCATCCCTTTCTCTCTCCTTTCATTTTCTATGACCACACAAATTCAAATGATGCTCATCTCTTGCCTAAACTTCTAAAGTAGTTCTGAGGTTGGTTACCACTATCAGCTTTGCCTCCTTTGCAGTCCTCTTTGTTCACCAATCACAACAATCTTTAAGAAATTTAAATCCAGACTTCTTAGCCCCATTTTAAAAATAACTTCTGCTACTCTTTCTTTTAAAATGATGTTCTTTTCCTGAACACATTTCATACACATCTAATTCAAACTGTGCCTTCGTATGTCTGTATACATGCCTAGCTTGTTTGTTTCCACATCTTGACTGTAAGCTTGACAAGGGCAAAAATTTGTCTTTTTGACAATTGCATTCTCAGCAACAAACACATAGCAGGTACTCAATAAATACCATTGAATAAATATACTAGACAAAGTATTCTTAATCTTCTTTCTCAGTACAGTTTTGTCACAATTAAGGTTCTCTAAATCTTTGGGTAAATAAAATAAGTCCTATGCATTGAACCACATTAGTCCACAGTTCCAGGAAATTTCAAGTAATACACAACAGTTTCCCATTCCATCCTTATTGCCCATTGAAAACAATTTCCAAAAAAAGGTACATTCAATAATGATGCTCAGCACCTAAAATTGGTAGCAGTGGGTGTTTTGGCAGGCCTCACTATGGGCTGCAGTCTGATGGCCTGGGTCCCTGTAGCAGGGTTAATCTAGTAGATGTTTTAGTGCCTATCTATATCAAGGGTTCAACGTCTACAGTAAAAAATGGAAGCTTATTTCTCATTGACTTATCTACTTTAGACCCCTTCACACACACACACACACACTCACAAAAAAAAATATCACTTGCAAAGCAGAGCTACATATTCATGTTTGCAGTTATCAGTGGCTGATGAGCACTAGTTGGCCTTATCTTTTAAAAAAGACCAACATCTGTACGTAAATACAGATTGTATTTAAGCAGTATAACATTACTTAAATACAGCTGAATTTCTCATTCACTGTTTTTTTTCTTATCATGGTAAGATCAACTCTACCCATATATTTAGAAGAAAAACTCTTTAAGATTTTAATAAATGCCAATCACTTCTATATATAATATTAAACAAGTGAAAAAAAAGAGTTTCTGTCTTAAAACTTTTTAAAATTGTACTATACACACAGGAGGGATAATTGAGCTGCAGACTAAATGCTAGAATAAATAACTTAAAAAACTTTTTGGAATATTTGCCTTTCAAAATGATCTATACTTTTCATTAATAGTATTGTTTCCTATGGATAAAATGCCTTATTTCCATTTGGTTCAAGAGGCATTATTTTGAGAGTAGTATGGACTATTACTGTGCTTCCCTGAAAAAGTTCTAAATATATTTGTACTATCAGGTTGCTCTTGTGCTATTACTAGTTAGTAAAGTATATTTAGTCTCTGGTATCATATTATAGCACTCATGTTGTAAGACTCAGGTACAAATGTGCTTTAAAAAGCAATAGTTACTCATTAATTTTGTACTCTAAGTTCCATGACCTATTTCAAATTTTTTTTTCTCACTCGTATTAGCCAGACATTCCTAAATAGAATTGATATTTTACTTTTTATCCCTAAAATCAGTATTTTTCTCTATTTATGTAACTTCATAGAAAGAGATAAGGCTTAATAAGTCAGGTAGGTGTGGTTCAAACCTAGGCTCTGACAAGTGCAGAGTTACCTTGAAAATCTGCATTAAACTGTAGGTATTCCTGCTGTCTTTCTTCTAAATGTGATACTGATTCTTACCCACAGGATTGTTACCCACAGATTTAGATGTTAGTGCAGCACACCCTTTATATCTATGGATTCCACATTTATGGATTCAACCACCATCAGATTGAAAATAATACAAAAAATACAATAAAAAGTAAAACTATAGTATAACTACTATTTACGTAGCATTTACATTTTAGTAGGTAGTATAAATAATCTAGAGATGATTTAAAGTAGACAACTCTGTCCATCAGTATCTGGGGGAGATTGTTTCCAGTTTCTCCCTGAGATATCAAAATCCATGGATATTCAAGTCTTATGTAAAATGGTATCGTGTGTGCATATAACCTATGCACACCCTCTTGTGCAATTGAAATCATATTTAGATTACTTATATCTTACGTAGTATGAGTGGTATGTAAATAGTTGTTATACTGTATCGTTTAGGGAACTCTAGCAAGAAAAACAGTCTGTACATATTCAGTACAAATAAAATTCTTCCAAATATTTTTGACTAGCAATTGGTTGAAGTCACAGATGAGGAACACATGGATAGAGGGCCCACTGTATACAGAAGGATGTGTATGGGTTGTAGGTAAACATAATTCCATTTTGTATGTGGGACCAGAGCATCAGTGGGTTTTGGTATTCATAGGCAGATCCTCAAATCAACTCCCTGCAGATACCAAGGGATCACTGTACATATATATCAACAAATATTAAAACTGTCATATATTAAGTGCTAATGGATAGCAGTTATTTTTATCTCATTTTCTAAAGGTGAGACATTTTTGAGACTACCATATATGTTTGTATAAACTCATCATGAATTCACCTTGAAGACTTAACTAAGTTTCTAATATTAATTCTTGTTGAGTCTTCCAAAATAGTCCATTGCAAAGCCATTTGTTTACTCTGGGCTCTAACTAGTTACTCATCTAGTTAGTTACTTCCATCTTTAAGACTCTACAATTTTCTCCTTTTTTTAAAGTTTTGATGTTCTTATAATTGTATTCTTTATTCATGCTAAGTATAAAGAATACAATGTATTCTTAACATGACTATGTGTGTGTGTGTGTGCATATATTATATATACATAAAATAATACTTTCTACAAAGAAGCTGTCTTTTAGCATGCAAAATCATATGCTATAATAACAGACATTCACTTTTCACATAGATATTTTGAATTATACATTTTATATTCAAAGACATACAAGGAGACCTCCTATCTCAAAATAAAAGAAAAAATACACTTTGTTTACAGTGTAATTTTGTTTCTTTCCATGTAACAGAGAAAAGGGACAAAATAAAAGGAGCCACTCACAAGGTTTTAAAAAATTGGTTGTAATAGTGCCTGGCTTTTAAATCTAGGAAAACAGCAGTGAAAAATCACAGTAATCAAATTTGGCCTGAATAAAGCTCTGTGTAATTAGTACATTACACATAATGATAATGATCTTGTATTTTATATAATTTTATTTATTTATTTATAAATGACTGTAATATTGCACCTGGATCCTTTGCAATAATTAAAATAATTTTAAAAGTACAAAATGAACCTTAAATTTAAAAGACTCACTAATTTCCCAGTCTGAAAAAGTAAACTCAACTAATTAAAAGCCCAGAAGTCTTATTTTCAGCTTATACTGGGATAGGAATGCTAGCATGTCTACTTCTAAGTTAGAGTGATGTCCAGGTATATAGGGATTTTACTAGTAATTCTATTTAAAGAGCCAAAATGAAATTGGTGGCAAAATTTAACTGTGAAAACATGATTATAGAAAAAATAGTTATAAAAATATATGCCTAAGGGGTTGTTTTTTAAAAATTTCATTTTTCAAATATAAAATGAGGACCTGCTATACATTAGACAATATCCTCAGAACTATAGCAATAATTTTTCTTCAGAAATGTTTTTCTTATATTTAGTGTGCTTAAACTCTCATCAGAAAGGTAAGTATAAAAAACTTATGCTAGCATGACAAAAGTGGTATTAGAAAAACTACCAAAGTAGTGAAATGATAACACTTCGAAAAGGAAAAACATGAAAACATTAAAAACATTAAATCTGGTTGCATATAAGACCTAAAAATTTGTATTTCTTAATGAGACTATAGCAAATATTAAGTAGTAGCTACCACTACTAGCGGACATCAAATATCATATACATTGTAAACAAAAAATAATAATGATTTAGATTAGGGCAAGAAAGATAATATTATAGTCCATAATGAATAAACTTATATAAATTGGATAAGGTATAGGTAGGTAATATAATATTTTAATGATTCTTAAAAGAAAAATATGAGACCTGATTTTAAGATGGTGGCATTTTAAGATTGTTATGTTTTGTTTATATTTTCAAAACCTAATCTCTTATGTCCAGTTGAGTAGTGAGACACAGTTTAGCAAATTACAACTTCCCAAGGTCAGTGAATCCTGGAGAAGGTCACAGGTGTCTTCTGAGCAAAAGGATAGAGGTTTTTTAAAAATTGCAGTGAACTGCTGTATTCAAGAGTCTTTGGATGGAAACAACATTGAAACCATTGGAAGAAAAGAATTCTTAATGCGATGTTGACTGGCAAGATACCAGAAGTATTAAAAGAAACTCAAAACATTGACATTAGCAATACATTTCTTTGTTCTCAAGTGGTTTTTCAATGCTAATTCAAATTTACTATTCTAGATTAATAGGAATTCACTTTTGTAATTTTTCAAAAGCACAATTGAATGAAACTACCTAAAAAGACATTCCTTCTTTTCCACCAATTTTTGCTTCTTGCCATTTCTGATCCCTGTTTATCATTTTAAAAATAAAAGCAAATGCAAGGACAATTAAGATGATTTTGAAGAAAACATTATTTAAATGTTGTATGTGTAATAACAATAATAATATTGAACATTTGTATAGCTTTCATAGTCTGCAATCTTACAAATATGCCAACGTTAAAACCCTAAGAGGTAACATTCATACATTTAACATTTGGTCAAAAAGGGTTATATTTTGTGTCAACAAAATTATGTCCTCTTATGTAAGATAATTCCATTAGCAACATCTCAGGGCATAGGTTTTAGAAAATGTAATACTTAAAAAAAACTGAGGTTAACTGTGTTCCATTTAGCTTCTCATATTGTTAAAAGTATATAGAAATCGTGTATTTGTTCTGATTAGTCTGCATGATTTTAATTTCACAATATCAGAGTAGTAAGCCATCAATATTTACTGTAGTGTTTTCCAATAGGAAAAAAAATATAAAAATAAACATGCATAACATTTACAAATGAGCCAAGATTTACCAGCAAGAAAAACTAAAAAGTGGAGAAATTAGAAAGTTTCATAAGTTAATTCAGAAAAATAAGAAATTATCCTTATTGGAAATATAACTCCTAACTTGTATTCTTGATAGTCAATTCAGTTATTCAACATTTAGAGAATGCCTCTTCCAGGAATCCCTGATCTTCCTCCTGGATTGATTATAAAGGGCTTTCAAAACAGGTCTTTTTGTTTTTGACTTATATCCCTCTTATCACAGTAGCCAAGAATTAAAAAACAAAACAAAACAAAAAAACAAAGTGGAATCATGGCATTCCTCACCTCAGAACCTTTCCATGGCTGTTCCTTCATTCCTAGTAAAAGATCACATCATTGCTATAATCTATTATGACCTATAGAACCTTCCTCCGGTTCTGCTTTGTTTCTTTGCCATCAGTTCCTGCTACAGGCTTTCTCACTGTGCTGTTGTCATAGTTGTCACCTTATTGTTCTCCAAACCCATTAAGTATGTTGCTATTCCCTCTGCCTTGAATACTTTGGCCCTTTCCCTAGATATCCAGAGACATATTTATGTTCTTAAGCCTTTACTGAAAATGTTACCTTGTATGAAAAGTGTTGTGATGAAATTATTATGAATTGCACTCCTCACACACACATTCTAAACAACAACTTGTTCTACAATCCCTCTTAGCAGTTATTTTCTAGTGTATTATGTGTTTTTTTCTCATTGTGGTGAACCATATCATTGTTTTCAAATATTCATTGTTTCTTTCAGGGAAGATTATATTTACCCAATTTGTTGACATTAATTTTAGACCTATGACTTATTTTGGATGACAAAACATGAGCAAAATTAATATAAGTAAATCTAGGCAGAAGATTAAATAATCAGTTTGTGCTTTACCATTTTTAAAACTCTGTGACCATTAATGTTCAGATTAAGTGGGAATTTTAGCTTTAGTCCTTATATGGAAAGCTGTAGAGCTACTATTGACTCACATTGCACACATAGCAGAAGAAAGAAACAAATACTTGCTATTGCAACACATTGAGAATTTAAGAGTTCATCAGTCAGGATCCAGTTGCAAATTATTACAATGGAAATTTTAGTTTAAAAAATACTAATAATGGATTGAAGTAATGAAAAATTGACTAGTGAGAGTTAAAGATAATTTTATTTTATTTTACTAATTTTTGAGACAGAGTCTCACTCTCTCACCCAGGCTGTAGTGCAGTGGCACGTTCTTGGCTCACAGCAAACTCCACCTCCAGGGTTCAACTGATTCTCCTGCCTCAGCCTCCTGAGTAGCTAGGATTATGGGCATGAATCACTACACTCAGCTAATTTTTTTTTGTATTTTTAGTATAGTTGGGGTTTCACCATGTTGGCCAGGCAGGTCTAAACTCCTGACCTCAAGTGATCCACCCACCTTGGCCTCCCAAAGTGTTGGGATTAGAGGCTGGAGCCACCAGCCCCAGTTGAGTTAAAGGTAATTCTAAAGATAATTTTTTACAGTAAGCATTAAAGTGTGCTATGCTGATAAATTTTACATTTTTACCAAAAAATGTGAAAGATGTAATAGTATGGATAATGACTACATTTCTTGTGAGAATTGTTTTACTCATTCCACATTATAATTAAAAAGTAATGGCAAAAACGGAGAGAAAACATTAATGTTTCTTTTATTTATGTGATGCAGTTATCTCATCATGAAAATACCATTCACATCTGAAAAATAGAAAAGAATTAAAAGAGAAAAAATGGATGAGAATATCTCCCCTCTTTGATTCATTTACCTGGTTTCAAGGAAGCAACCAAGTTCAAAACAAAGGAAAAAAATTACTTCTGTATCCACTAATGCAAAATATAAGATAACATAAAAAACTCAAACTCTTGAAATTATCTCTTCAATAATTTATTTCATGAGCAACAGGCAAGAGTGATACAAGCATTGAAATGCAAAAATTTTGGTAATAACTGTATCTTATGTTAAATAGAGAATATAGGGTAATAAACATTTTATTTATTAGGTCTCTTCATATCTTGTAATATTTTTTTCCCAGGGATTACTTTAAAAATATTTGTACTAACCTAGAAAAGGGAGTCAGTATTGACTTGAAAATTGCCTCTCTTGGCATAAAACCCCATAATTGTGAAAAGTAGGAGTATAACCTTCCTTCTGTAGAAATTATATATTTATATAAATGCAATCAAGCAGAAAAAAAGTAAGTAGTACATTTGTTTTCTAATCCTGGATCTAGCATATGCTATCTACAGAAATTTGGAACATAAGTTATATGACTTCATTCCTTTCTTACCAGCTCTGCAGTTATAGCATGATTTGTGAAACTTAAATTACACTTATAAGTATATATAATATAGTAGTTTATTTGCTAACAGTTTTATTGATATAATTCACATACCATACAATTGATTCATTTAAAGTATATAATTTAATGTTTTTTAGTATATTCACAGATCTGTTCAACTACGTATGTTCAACCATTCACAGATAGGTTGAACCAAATGAATTTTAGAATATTTTGATCACCTCCAAACAAAACCCAATACTTTAGCTATCACCCATTCCAGTATCCACCACCTTTAATCTAAGCCACCAATATGCTGATGTCTCTACAGATTTGCTTATTCTGGACCTTTCATATAAATGAGATTATAGAATATGTTTTGTGACTGCTTTTTCAATTAGCATAACGTTTTCAAGGTTCATCCATGGCATAGTATGCATTCCTTTTATATGGCTGCAAAATATTTCATTGAATTGATAAACCACATTTTTTAATCAACTCATTTATTTGTTAATTCATCAGCTCATGAAGATTTGGATGGTTTCCACTTTTTGGATGTTATGAATAATGCTACTATAAACATTTCTGTAGAGTTTTTTGTGTGGACAGATTTTCATTTCTATTAGATATATATATGCAGAATTGGTAAGGTAAATAACAATTCATTATTTAACCATATTTGTAACTACCAGACTGTTTTTAAAGTGACTGCACAATTTTCCATTCCCATAAGCAACATATAGGTGTTCTGATATGTCTACAAGTTTGCTAACACTTGTTCTTGTATATCAGATATTCTTAATCTAGCTTTCACAATGGGTAAGGAGCAGTATCTCATTATAATTTTCAACGGAATTTCCTTGATAATTAGTGATTCCATGCCTCTTTTAATGTAGTGACCATTTGTATATTTCCATTTAAAAACATGTATTTAGATCTGTGTCCATTTTTTATTTTTTTTAAATTATTGAGTCTGGTATATGTATATGTGAGATACACGCACATGCACCTACATACACATATAACATAATATCTGTATTTTAGTTTCTATCAGATAAATGATTTACAGATATTTTCTTCAATTATATAGGTTATCTTGAAATTATGTTTAACTTTTTTATTTCTATTTTTAATTTATGTGGGTACAAAGTACATGTCCATATTTATGAGGTACATGAGCTATTCTGATAAGGACAAATGTTGTATAATAATCACATCAGGGTAAATGGAGTATCCAGCACCTCCAGCACTTATCCTTTCTTTGTGTTACAAATAATCCAATTATACTCTTGTAATTATTTTTAAATGTACAATAATTTTGTTGAGTATAAAAACCCTATCATACTATCAAATATTATATCTTATTCATTCAATTTAACCAATTTTTGTATCCATTAACCCTCTCCATCCCCCTCATTACCTTTTGCAGCCTCTAGTAACCGTTTTTCTATTCTCTGTTTTTATGACTTCAATTGTTTTAATTTTTTTAGCATCCACAAATAAGTGAGAAGATGGTCAGTTTGTCTTTCTGTGACTGGTTTATTTCACTTAACATAATGACCTCAAGTTCTATGTGGCTGCAAATGACAGCATCTCATTCTGTTTTATGGCTGAATAGTACACTTTTGTGTATATGTACCACATTTTCTTTATTAATTCATCTGTGGATGGACACTAGGTTGCTTCTAAATCTTGGCTGTGGTGAATAGTCCTGAAAGAAACTGGGAGTGCAGGTACCTCTTTAATATATTGATTTTTCTTTTGAATATATACCTAGCAGTGGGATTGCTGTATCACATGGCAATTCTAGTTTTAGTTTTTTGATGAACCTCCAAACTATTCCCCACAGGGGTTATGCTAATTTACATTGCCACCAACAGTGTACAAGGGTTTCCTTTTCTCCACATCCTTGCCAGAATTTATTATTGCTTGTCTTTTGAATAAACACTATTCTAACTGGGGTGAAATGATACCTTGTTAAAGTTTTGATTTGCCTTTCTCTGATAGTCAATGAGGTTGAAAACCTTTTAACATACTTGTTTGCTATTTGTATGTCTTCCGTTGAGAAATGTCTATTCAGATCTTTGCCCATGTTTTAATTGATTAGATTTTTTTCTTATTGAATTGTTTGAGTTATTATTCTTTTTATTAATTCCTCGACAGATGGATAGTTTTCAAATGATTTCTCCCATTCTGTGGGTTGTCTCTTCACTTTGTTGATTGTTTCCTTTGCTGTGAAGAAGCTTTTTTACTTGATTTGATTCTGTTTGTTCACGTTAGCTTTGCTTGTCTGTGCTTGTGAGATATTACTCAAGAAATCTTTGCCCAGTCCAATGTTCTGGAGAGTTTCCACAATGTTTACTTTCAGCAGTTTCACAGTTCGAGGTCTCAGATGTAAGACTTGGATTAGTTTTGATTTTGTTTGTTGCATATGGGGAGAGATACTGGTCCACCACGATCATTCTACATCAGTTTCCCCTGCATCATCTATTGGAGACACTGTTCTTTTCACAATGTATGTTCTTGCATATTTGTCAAAAAGAAGTTCGTTGGAGTTATGCGAATTTATTTCTGGGATCTCTATTTTGTTTCATTGGTCTACATGTTTGTTTTTATGCCAGTGCCATGTCGTTTAGCTTACTAGAGCTCTGTAGTATAATTTGAAGTCAAGAAACGTGATTTCTCTGGTTGTATTCTTTTTGCTCAGGATAGCTTTGTCTATTCTCAGTCTTTTATGGTTCCATATCAATTTTAGTATTACTTTTTCTAATTCTCTCAAGAATATCATTGATACTTTGTTTGGAATTGCATTAAGCTAATAGATAGCTTTGGATAATGTGAACATTTAAAAAATACAGACATTTCAATTCATAAATGTTGACTACTGTTCCACTTTTTTGTGTGGTCTTCAATTTACTGCATCAATGTTTTATAGTAAAGATCTTTTACTTCTTTGGTTAAATGTATTCATTGGTATTTCAGTTTATCTTTAGCTATAGTAAATTCAAATACTTTCTTGATTCCTTTTATTTTGGAAAATTTATGGATGGCCTAGAGGAGTGCTACTGATTTTTGTATGTTACTTTTGTGCCCAGCAACTTAAATGAATTGGTTTATCAGTTCTAATCATTTTTTTGGTGGAGTTTTTAGGTTTTTCCAAATATGAGACCATATCATCTACAAACAGGGATAATTTGACTTATTCCTTTCCAATTTAAGATGCCTTTATTTCTTCCTCTTGTCTGATTGCTCTAGCTAAGACTTCCAGTATTATGTTAAATGACTGTGGTGAAAGTGGGTATGCTTGTCTTTTTTCAGATCTTAGGAGAAAGCCTTCCAATATTTTCCCATTCAATATAAACCTACCTGTGGGTCTGTCATATGTGACTTTTATTGTGTTGAGGTATGTTCTTTCTATGCCCACTTTTTGAGAGTTTTTGTCATGAAAGGGGGTTGAATTTTATCAAATGCTTTTTTCAGCATCAGTTAAAATGATTATGTGGTTTTATCCTTCATTCTCCCATGCAACGAGGGAGTGACCGGGTAGAAGGTAATTGGATCATGGGGATGGTTTCACCCTTGCGGTTCTCATGATAGAGAAGGAGTTCTCATGAGAGCTGACGGTTTTAAGTGTAACACTTTCTCACTTTCCCTGTCTCTCTCCTCCTGCCATGTAAGCTGTGCCTCGTTTCTTCTTTACCTTCTGCCACGATTGTAAATTTCCTGAGCCCTTTCCACCCATGTGAAACTGTGAGTCCATTAAACCTTTTCTGTTTATAAATTACCCAGTCTCTGGTAATATCTTTACAGCAGTGTGAAAATGGACTAATACAAAAGGTTTTCACTGAGAAGTCTGCTGCCAGACATGTTGGAGCTGCTTTGTATATTATTTGTTTATTTTATTCTTCTGTGTTCAGGATCATTTCTTTATCCTTGACTTTGTGAGTTTGATTAAAATGTCTTGAGGCAGTCTTATTTAGGTTAAATCTTATGGGTGTTCTATAATCTTCTTTTACTTGAATATATATATACCTTTCTCTAGATTTGGGAATTTCTCTGTTATTATGCCTTTGAATAAACTTTCTACCCAGATCACTCTGTCTACCTCCCTTTTAAGGCCAATAACTCTTAGATTTGTGTTCATTTTTTAATTCTTTCTTCTTATGTCTCCTATGACTCTGTTTTCAAATAGCTTGTCTTCAAGCTCACTATTTCTTTCTTCTGCTTGATCACTTCTGCTATTAAAAGACTCTGAGGCCTTAATTAGTATGTTGATTGTGTTTCTCAGCTCCAGATATTCTGCTTGATTCTTTTTGATTATTTGAATCTTTTTGGTAAATTGATAGGATTCTGAATTCCTTCTCTGTATTATCTTGGATTTCATTGAGTTTCCTTGAAACAGCTATTTTGAATCCTTTGTCTGAAAGGCCTTCTATCTCCAGTATTGGTCACTGGTGCCTTATTTAGTTTGGTTAGGTCATGTTTTCCTAGAAGATCTTGATGTTTATGGATGTTTAAATGTGCCTGAGCATTGGAGAGTTAAAGATTTATTGTAGTCTTCGCAGTCTGGGCTTGTTTGTCACTGTCCTTCTTTGGATGACTTTCCAGGTATTTAAAGGGACTTGGGTGTTGTGATCTAAGGTTTTGGTCACTGCAGCACTATCTGCTTTAAGGGCAACCTCAAATCCAGTATTGCTATGGCTTTTGCAGACTCGTAAAGATACTGATTTGGTGCTCTTGAGTAAGTTCCAGAAGAATTCCCTGAAAGGCAGAGACCTGATCACTCCCTTACTTTTTTCCCAAACAAACGGTTTGTCTTCTGAGCTGCCTGGAGCTAGAGGAGAGGTGAGACACAAACCCCTGTGGCTATTATCCTTGGGACAGTGCTGGTTCAGACTCAAGGACAGCACAGCAATGGGT